>VZTM01015100.1:187010-202271 GCA_013400555.1 Jacana jacana
AGGTGACAACAGTCTACAAACCAGCGAGAATAAAGCTATAATAGAGGACAAAGTGTTCTGAAATGAAATTACCTCATTCAAGGTCTGAATTAGCCAGCCTGCAGTAGCAACTGCCTTTCATTTGGGACAAATAAAGCCGGAGTCTGTATCGACTAACTTAGCCAAGCAGTGAAAAGCCTGCAAAACAAACTGCATTCCCCAACGCTCCACGTTGATCATTGCTTTACAAGATGGAAGGGGGGAAGGTTTTAGACAGTTTCTATAGCTTGAAAAATCACTTAAACAAAACACAAAGTGCTGAGAGGTCTTTCTAGATTTATCAGAAGGTTTTTTGCTGATGAGCTGTTTCCTTGCCAGGATGCAAAGTGTGCTTTGGGATATGCATCCTGTAAACATGAGCAAGTCCTTGGCTTTTATTCTTTTGCTGAGCCTCAAAGCCAAAAGCCTGACTTTTCTGGACCACAGAGACTTTATCATTCCCTTCCTGTTTTTCCTTGTTCATGAACAGCTTTTACTTAACTCTAACACGTAGCCAGAAAAAGAAAGGAGAGCACAGCTATGTCAGTTAAATGTCTACTGAAGATGTAATACTGTTATCTCTACAATCAATGACAAGACTTCAAAAGACAAAGGATCAGCCTTTTAGGTGGTTTAGAAGTTTTCAGTGAAGGAAACAAATCTGTAAAACTCTATAAACTATGTATATTTGAGTTCCTAGGACCCTTCCCCAGGAGGAACAGGGAAGATACAAACCCAGGCAGGTGTTTTCTGTGGTTGGCCCAGCCTGGGTGGGGACAAAACCACTTAATGGCTGGTGTGCTTGAAGCAACAAAGGGCTTTACAGCCTAGTCCACTTCCACCCTGCCTACTTTTTAACTTACATTGTACTTACTATGTTTGTATTATGCTTATATCACTTATAAGCTGTGTTTACACATTTAACTATGTTTTAACTCCACTTAGCCAAGGAGAGTATTGCTCTCCTTGTCTTGCTTTAGTTTAGCAACAATATGTAAGAGTAGGTCATGGGGAAAAAAGAATGGTATTTTGAGTACAGTAGAGCTGGCAATATGGCTGCACAGTTTGGTATCTTCCTTGTGGAGTTTACTTTTGAGCTTCTGTCATACTTGGCCTACCTACAATCAAATATAATTTCTTGAGATACTTCAGGTATTTATGTTACTCTCAAAGTTAACCATCACTCCTTTTTTATTTATACTTTAATACTTAATATTTTCTATTACCTAGATTTTCATAACTTGGGCCAGAGGTAAATCTAGGTAAATCTTTTATTTGCTCAAGTGCATAAGAAAGGAGCAGAAAGGGATTTTTGCATTTCTTGGAGCATGATAGAGCAGGCTCCTGGTACTGTGCTTGTCTGAGGAGAAGGCCTAACTGGTACACAATAGTAGTATACAAGTATATAGTATACAAGAGTATACTAGACAGTATATATATAACAGGATATTAAATCCTTGTATTCTTTTACAAATCTAAACATTGAAGACCGAACAAAGCAAATAAAACATTAACAGGAAGGAAATTCACTGTAATAGAGCATCGTTAGCAAAAGAAATCCCAGGACAGAAGCTTCAGATTTGGGTTAATTTGGGGGTTTAGGTAACTCAGCTGACCTGGACATCGTGAAGCATAGATCTCTGGAAGGCAGGTAACAGCAAAGCTACTGTTAGGTGTGTTCCTGAAATGTAAACAAAGGTGTTGCTTTTGAAAAAGAGACAAGGCAAGACTGACTGATTTCTCTCACCGTACTGCTAACAAAGACATTTATTAAGTTCAGGCTACAGTGAAGCTCTAGAAGTAAAAGAAAACATTTCACTTCAGAAAAGCTTTCCTACATTTACAAACACCTCCCATTAAATAATTTCCATTGCTACCTTACAGAAGACAGCAGGGAGGAGATTAGGATAGATGCACACAGTTATATTTATTCAAGGTACTCAACTACATCTGAGGGGTCCCACGTGTGTATGACTATGCGTATGTGACTGGCACAGAAATATCTTCTAATGGATGTGGCCCAAAGTCCAGACAAGGAGAAATAATGAGCCATATGCTTTTATTCTGGTAGGCCTAGGCAATTTATGTTTCTTGAAGTTAAGAAAAGCTCCAGGAAAGAAGAAAGGGAAGAGAAATTGGCTGCACATGCTTTAAAAAATGCAAACAGAATATATATATTAAACTTGTACTTTAGACATCAAGTGAAAGAGAAAGCTTTAGTGAGCCTGAAATGCTAAAAAAAATAATAAGCCAACACGTTAGTAGTGTTAAGATTCTTCACTTTGAAATAAACATGATAAACAATGAGGGCTTTTTCCTCATGATTAATCCCACTGTATAGAACTGCTTCATGAAAATGACACCTTTCCTCCTAATTCCCAAACTGCATTTCTTGTGGAATCCTTTTTGTGAAACAGACTGACTGTTCCCAAGTTTTACACCAAACTCCCTTATATTTTCCCTTGTCCCTAAATGCAGAAGTTGGTTTCTATTCACATAAGTTTCACATTTCAGATATAGGGCAGTTCAAGTGTGGACACAAAGCCCAGGAAGAACTGGCCACCTAGACCTTGAATCTGGGTAGTTTGTAAATCAGCTTGTGCAGGCCAGCAGTAATAATAAAAACTCATTAATCATGTAAGGCTGTGGTGCACGCTACTCTACAATAGCCCTGCAGCACTTCTTTGCTGTGGGGACAATATGCTTCATAAACTCAAATTAGTGTGCTGCAAAAGCTAATTGAATGCATGTGTGATTCTTTGCCTAGGGATAACATACACCCAAAAGTCAAATGGTCTTACAGCTTTTATTACTCGGTTAAAAACAGCTGATAGGCTTCTGTGCAACCCAGTAAGTCAGCCTATAAGTGATCTGATTTTCTGTTTTGTTTCTATGAGTGGCCTCATTTTGAATTTGAGTACACATATTATCAACTAAAGGAAAAAAAAAATAATCCGTTGGTTATTGGCCAAATTTGAACTCAGTGTGAATTTGTGACTTGGAGGTACTCACACTGCCCAGTTCTGCTTAGTTTACCTAGGCTTGCTTTATAGTTACAGGAGACCCAAAAAGTGATAAAGAGTGACTAATTTTGGTTCTTGCTTTCAGATATTTAGATTTGTAGATGAAATCCTCCTATGAGTATTTTCTGGGCCACCTCTGTACATCCTAGAAGGCCCAGTTACATTCTTCCTCAGGTACTCTCCCTGTGAGAAGCCCGATAGAGATTTAAGGTCCAGAACGAAAGCAGATCCTCTATCTAATGAATATCAAAAGCTAATCATCCGTATCTTACTGCCCATGAAAATTATTTTGTTGCTGGATAAGTAGTTCACTGAGCTTTAGTTTTGATTTTACATTAATTAAGTTCATTACAAGATTGCAAGACTGTGGAATGTTTTATGATTATTATATTTACTGCACTATTTACTGATATGACTCAAAATACACGTAATGCCACAAAACATTTACCTGTCATAATAATATTAATGTCCTGTTGTATTTGTGTCCTGCCATAATAAAATAAATGGACTGAATGCAAACTAAAAATTAAAGTTCTTTTCCCCCAAAAGAGATAGCCCAAAATGGCTAGCACAATTCCAATTCAGGAAAAACAAGTACCTGATTTTACTCAACCTTTTATCTTTTCAGTAAACTGTTTTTGTGTATTTCTGTTGATGATGTAACTTAGACTGTTCTAGAGAAAAAGAGGCTGTATTTCAGATTTTGGTGATTTGTTCATGTTGCATCCATTCAGTGGGGAGAGAGGCCTGTTTTCAATGTTGTTGTTCTTCAAAAATAGTTTCTTGCTCGGTATATGGCTCCCACTGGTTTTATAGCGTATTAGAAATTTAGAGTGGAAAACCCTATATCCAGCGTTTTATACGAAATTTTAAATATCAGTAAACTTCAAGAAACCAGACAAAGTGTTGTCCAGTCCACTAGCAATGATTCAGATCCACATAGTTAGCTCTTTAACTCAGCAGTCGAATATGAGTCATGACAAATTAGATACTGACTCGAAGAAATCAGGAAGATCTTGTTTTCATTTCAGAAACGATACCAAATACAGCTATTTCATTGTTCCGGGGGTAACAGGTGAAAAAAAATAACTTGTAACCTAGAGCTACAAAGATTGAGGAAGATGGTCAATAAGAGTGTGAATCTCAATGTGGCCAGAACTACGCTATTATTTTGCAAAGCTCCTCTAGCAGAGAAAGGACTGTCAAACCAGTGTAGAGTCTTTTCCCTCTACCCTGACAGGCTTGCTTATTGCACTTGGTTAAATCAAATTATGGCTATTTAAGCCCTCCAGGTGCAACACAGCCTATCATAGTCAAGTTGACTTCTTTCTGCATAATCAAAAATTAAACTAATTCCACAGTGTTCTTTAGAGTTGATCATTAGAGGGATATCTGAAGCAGGGGGGAAAAAAGACGCAATGTGACTTCAAAACAGCCTTCATCCAGTAATGTCAACGACAAATTGCTTTTGACCACTCATACGCTCAGGTACTCTTAAGCCTTGGAATCCAAGAACATTTAACTTCCTAAGAGGAATAAATTGGAATGAATTTTAAAATAGTTCCTTCAGTTTTGATTCCTACCACTACATCTGATATTGGTAGGAGACATTTTCTCTCAAGGGTGATTTTGCACACTATATTTTCATTCTCCTTAGGTTAGACAGCTATTTAGCTGTTTGGCTTGTCTACAGTTATCAAACACAAGTGTAGGAAATTGCATTAATTTGGCAGTTATTAGATTTGCTTAATGTTTTTTCATCTCTTACTATTAAATAATTGAATTTGAGTTATTTTAAAAGGCAAACGTCTTGCTGTTCCTTCGAGGGATATTAGGAAGAAGAAAAGGCTAAGATTTGATTTCATGAAGGCTTTACTTTGGCTTTCTACAGCTGGAACTGTTGTCACTCCATTGTCCCAACAGTTGTCTCAATTGTCCACCTCACAAATAGATCCGAGGATCTGAACCGGTGACAACTTCTCAACTCAAACTGTTTGTTTGGAGAATCTGACTCAGACTGCCAGGTCTGAGATACCAAATGATCCTTAGGGGTCCATCCCAACTTGAGATATTCTATGGTTCAGTGAAATTTATACATACTAGGGACAGGAGCATGTGTCCATGTAATTAATTGCAAAAGATATAACACAGAGAACTGGAAAATAAAGCATTTGTGTTAGACAAATCTTTAAAAGCAAACTAATAACATTACTTGTGCACAAGAAAGTGCTGTGGTTCCATGGATTACTGATGTAATTCTTAAGATTACCAGTTCCAGAACTTCTTATATTAACTTCTCTATTTTTTTTAACTTCAGTCAAAGAAAAAAATATTCCTTTCTCAATGATGTCCAAATTCTGTAACTCTAATGTGTCATTTCTCTCTAGTATCGTATTATATCACTAAATACCTGCAGTAATATAGGGGGTCAACGGATGAACGCTGTGGCAAATTTCACAACACATCAGAATTGGGGAAATGCAACAATATGCCAAAGCAAGCCAAATATAAATGAAAGGCTTTTTATCCAACAACACTGAAATGGAAGTGGCAAAGAAGACAACAGATACGGCTATTGACATGCGGCTCCCTCTGTCCTGAGTCAGAGGAATGGCCTCTGCGGCCTCCTGAGCCCTAGTTCCTGTGACCAACATACCATGTCAGAGCTTGCGCACTCTTCCAATGAGTGCATGGTGGGCGAGAGCAGACCTCCTGCCTTTTGCTCTCTTTTCTTTCTACCCCCACAGTCTGAGGTCTGCTGGTGACCCACATTAAGCTTCTGACAGCTGGGGACATTTAAACCTGAAGCTGAAACGGACAAAGGCCCGTGGGCTGCCTTCCAGACGTAAAGCTTACATGTTAACACTCCACAGAGAAAGGTGGTCTGCATTTTGCAGCCCATTTGATAAACAGGAAACAAACTTGGCACAAAAAGTTTGAAATCAGTGAAGCTTGCTGCAGTACATCCATTACCGTTACAGTTATTTTGTGAGAGAGTTGTATATGCTTCATGTATTTTTATTGTTATTTATTTTAAGGAATATTTTTACACAGAGGCATAAAAGATTATTACTTGTTTAACAGTTAAATATGACACTGGCAATATTCATTAACATTTTCCAACTATCACTCCTAAAATTAGTTTTCTAATAGACACTTAGGTAGGTGGCCCAATTTTCAGAACTGCTGAACATTTCCAGTTCCCAGTAGCTACTCTGTCAATGTATACTTTGAAGCGCAAATTTCAGAAATTACTTTTAGCTATCTGTGTTCAAAAAACTTCATCTCTCTCAGCATTTAGGTTTTGTGTTCCCTGCCCCGCTTTTTCCTCTTAACTCACTGGTGGTGAGTAGATAATGATGACTTCTATTCAAAACACATCATATCTCTTAGAATCTTATAATGAAAACACACAGAGATTGTAAGGGCAAACTGCTCGGAGACGTTGGCTGCAATTCCTGCATCCTCTGTGGTTTTTCTAGATGTGAGTAGAAAAGAAAAGCAGTTGAGAAAATCTGAATATTATTTCCTGCACAGCCCTCATTTTTACATCTGTAAAATGAGGGTGAATCTTCCCCTGGCATCTGTGTAGGTCAAGAAACTACATAAACATGACAGCTTCTCAAATAATGCCATAAAATCATCTTTGGGAGAGATATCTGTGCCTTTGCAGCTGCATCTTCTGGTTTCTCTAGAATGCATAAACCCTGAAATACTGACAAGTCTGGCGCTGTACATTTGAAAGAGTTTATGCCAAGAATAATTCTTTACACATCACAAAAATCTTAAATAAATGTTAAAGGTTTAGTTTCATTGTATTTCCTACCCAGGTCGAAGTTGCCTGTAGTAAACTGTGTATCCCTTCTTTTCCATTGTCACAGGTAAAGACAGGTGAACCAGACGAGTTCTCTTTTTAATAAGTCTTTCCTAATATAAGCATTGTCAGACAACACGGTCTTTGTTACATACAAAGATCTTTCAACACGGTATGACAGAAAGAGAGGTTTATGAGTTCCTTTGCTAAGCAAGGAAGATGCAGTAATTGAAAGTGCCCACGGGCTTGGAGATTTATTGTTAAGGGAAGCGTGCTGTAAACAAGAGTAACATTAAGGATTTGACTGTAATAATTCAATCTATCTTACTTTACAAAACAACATCGAAGTTCGCAAGTGGTAAGGCCTTGTTTACAAATAATTTGCAGCCTTCATGATGTAGGCAGCTTTCCAGACCTCTCAGATGAAAAAATGTAAGAGATTGCTACCAAAGCACTGGTCACAAGCGTGCAGTTTAAACCAAGTGTGTTTTTCATTGAAATGGGTTCAAGCTCTGTGCCCTTAAGTGCGTAGGAACAAGAGTAAAACAGCAAAGCAGAGTAATCTTCCTTTGTGGCCAGACAAACAGGTCCAGGTGGAACTACAGGTCCTGCATTTGGGCCACAACAACCCCATTCATTGCTACAGGCTTGGGGCAGTGTGGCTGGAGCTGCCTGGCAGAAAAGGACCTGGGGGTGCTGGTCAAAGGGCGGCTGAACATGAGCCAGCAGTGTGCCCAGGTGGCCAAGAAGGCCAATGGCATCCTGACTTGCATAAAGAATAGTGTGACCAGCAGCAGTAGGGAGGTGATGGAGTCCCCATCCCTGACTGTGTTTAAGAGTAGATTGTATGTGGTGTTGTGTAGGGGAGAACTTGTAGAGTAGGGCTGATGGTTGGACTTGATGATCCCAAGGGTCTCTTCCAACCTAAATGATTCTATGATTCTACTGTATTAGGAGCAGGGAAATCCCATGATCAAATGGACTTCAAGATGCCTAGATTTGGGAGGGGTGGTCATGTCACTCTGCACTAAATTCTTGTGTACACCTGGGCAGTTCTGGGCTTTCTAAAGTTTGTCCTTTTCTTTCCGTAGCTTTAACACAGAAGGGTGCTACCTATTGCCCCCCAGCTGGGCAAGCCACATCCAGAACAGACACACAGGCTCTCTTGGCTGAGCAAGTCTCATCCCTCAGTAAGTCATTTTGATAAAGCAGCCACAGGAACTATACAAACCTCTAGAATACGTTAGAGGAGTTTGGCTATAAAGGGAAACACTAAAGAATGGGATGAAAGGGAGCTGTATGTTAAAGAATTTTGTTTTCTTCATCTAGGACTTCTCTCTGGTACCTCCCAAACATTGCAAAATAGCACTACACTGGCAAAATGAAAAATGCATATAACAGTAAGGTCTCACTTCTTTTCTGTGGAGTGAAATGTGGTGCCTTCTACACAGAGCATTCATCTTAAACTGACCCTAAGGGAATAAGACAGTGGAAGAGCTCACCGGGCAAAATGCCCACTGCTTAGCACATGTTCAGATCCCATATTGTACACAGTGTGATGGAAGGGCCGTCTTCTGCACCTCCTTTGCCTTTCCTGCTGCTTCTGGCCCTGTATTCCAAGAGCACAGCTGCCTGCCATGCCGTGCAGACACAGCTGGGGAATGAGTCAGCACAATCTTTGCAATGTCAGCAGCTATTTGGATAGAGTGACAGCCGTTACTGACGTCCCAGAGCAGAAGATTAAAATCTTCACCAGAGACATTTGATTTCATAGCTGGTGATTTTTACAGGAAGATCACAGATCTGCCATTGGAACACACAGAGAACTCCACAAAAACATCCAGACATGCTGCCAAATTTGTCTTGGATCAGTCGAGGGAAGGATAAGATTAGATAACCCACTCCATCTTACATAGAAGCATATGCTGCTCCAGAGGAATTCCAAGAAACTCTCTGAGCCTTAAGGACAAAATTGTTAAGCCAGTATTTAACTAACACCCTTATTTCACTATTACCTTTCAAGGTGGTAGGAATTACACTGCTACTGTCTTGACAATCTGCTGGCTCAGCACAGCACTTGTACAAAGACAAGCAAAGCTTGTGTGTTTGGGGTGTGTAAAAACATGAAAACACTTAATTAAAAATATCTTGACTATTCAGAGTCATCAGAATATATAGCTTATTAAAACAAACATAAAAGGAGCATTAAGGGACTGATCTTCAAGTTTCTCACATCACTATCTTATCTGGGTCTCCTGATGTTCTTTCTTAAAGGGCTCTTTCATTCATCTACTTAAAAGTATTCCAGTTGTTCAGAGAATGAAAAGTACTCTCAATTCTGCTTTTCCTATTATGCAGAGATAGTTACTTGGAAGATGTACTAAATAGACTTTTACACCTCAAAAGCACATTACAATAGCGATAGATGGATGTGCATGCCTGTGTGAGGAATAAAAAAGGTAGGGAACTAAAGACTGTTCCATTTTCATGGCAATTCCTTTCTTAAGCCCCAAAAAGGAAAAAAAAAAAAAAAGATGGAAAAAAGGTTTGATCTATTTACAGTGGAGATGGTGACAATTAAAGGAAAAGGCTACACCAATCATCTATTGATTCGCTGCTACACCACACTCTGTATCACTGAGCAAAAGCACTGAAAAGGAGGAACAATCACCAGAAACAATTTAATTTTGTCCTTGGTGTATAATAATGTCAAAGACCTTAAATACTCCTGTGATGGAAAACAAGATAGACAGACAGATACAGAGCAGGTCTTTGAATGTAAAGATACAAATATACTTTGCACCTATTAATTAATTCAATTCACCCTATCCCTGTGAAATACTAGAAGAAATTCTATAAAGGAACAAATTAGGGCATAAAGAAATTTAGATTCTTCAGCCTTTGAAGCTGAATGGTAAATTTTCCACTGAGCTGTTAGAGAATTGCACGGTAGATCGATCTTTAGGTCACACAACGAGGATCTGTCTGAGCCAAGATTGGAAAGGTGACAATGAGGAACCCTTTCAGCAGTGCATACTTATTAAGAGGATTCATTACTGCAGGGAAAGATACAACTAGTCACCACATTCACCTACCATTTAAAACTTGAATGGAATTTATCCCATTTTTTAAATTGAATATTTTAGTTTTATCACGTGATTTTACATAATTGAAGTAACACGATTTTGTCCTTCTTGTTCTCCCAAAGTAAGCACTATTGCCATGTATTTATTTATATCCAAGAACAGCCATAAAAAAAAACCCTTTTCATCATATTTCTGTTTTCCTCTCTGACATTCACTATCTTTCAGGTTTGGGTCGAAGGTTTTATTTCTTTTTTTGTGGTAATGGAACAAAGTTAAATGAGTTTTGACTTTCAAATCTTTGCTAGAAAGCAGTTCTCTACACTAGTTACATTGCAAAGAGCTTTAAGAACATATTCTGACCCTCTGGGCAGATCAAAGCATGAAGAAAACAAAGTTAGGACGTGAAATCCAGCTCATTGGGGAAAGAGGTTGCTGCTTTGTGCTCTAGACCTTATAGTTTTTATAACCTGGAAGAATTGATACCCATTTGCTATTGGACTTTCAAATCAGTTCTTCTGCCATTTCCTATATTACTTGTTTTAACAAATGCAAAGTTTAGTTGAGACACTTGTAGTTCCTCAGTGAAACCATACAATAAGGCAACTTCAAACAAATGTTCAGGCAACCATCACCAGGTTGTCTAAGCAGAGTTTCATACAACCTCTGAAGACAGAATACAAAAGCCAAAGCTCTGGTTTCACCATTTGGGGGTTGAAATGTGCAAGCAGTAAGTAGTCAGAGAAGGGGAAAATCCAAAACTGAAGTGAAAGGTAAAAGGAAAGATTTCCTGAAGAAGGCAATTGTTGCAAGCTGTAGTGTTGGTGAACGTATGAGGTCTGCTCCCCAGCTTTCTCCAGTGGATAAATATGTATTTTAACACAATTTGCAACGGGCTTTGGGACTTATTACCAGCTGCCAAGAGATCAGTTATTGAGGGCTTAACTGACAGTGCATAATTAGCTTCTCTATGAACGGTGATTGTGTTTCACTCTGAAGATACTGTAGTAAGAAACCGAAACATATGGCAGAGTCAATTATGATTTTTTTCTCAAAACTGTTTTTAATGATATTTAACTATTGATCTGTTGGGTTCCTGTTTACTTTGATGGGTGTGCTACATTGTAAAAAGTTATTGTATTTAGACTGTTTGCTATTTTAGCTACTTACAGCTTATTTAAATGTAGAGTGATTAGTATATTGTTACTCAAAATAAAAAGGCTATTCTTTAATACAATTTACAAAGCAAATGAGAATGCTTCACAGGGCTGCAGAATTATCAACAAACACATTATAGTTTTGTCATGGCCTTGAGGCTGGCTGAGTGATCCCTATTACTTTCACTATTCAGCAGAGTTAATGCCTTCTTGGAACCAAACATATTGAAAAAGGTCTTCTAATGCCATTTCTGAAAGTATTCTTTCTGCCTATGTCAAATAATGCAATTGAAAATTATCATAGCATTTTAGATAGTAAGTACCAGCTGAGGAGCATTGTACTAGGAGGCAGAGAAGCACACACAGCCTGGTACTTCTCCACTTCTCCTTGCATGCTAACGTGCATAAAGCATCAGCTGTTTGCAGACATGCAGTACAGAGGGATGCCTATTGGATAAATAATCTCAATCTGCCTCTATCACTCTTGTGTGGGTACAACTAAACTAAACAGCAATATAAAATGACATATTTTAGCAAAAACATATCCTGTGTCCCCATTCTTACTTGAAGGTATTAAGATGATGTCTGAAGTACTTTACAAAAGTACTTAAGAAAGTAATAAAAATAAAATGTATTTTAAAATTTTGCAACCATACCAGGCTGCCATTGCTGAGGGACTGGGGGGACATTGGTCAGCTGTGGTGAGTACCTGGGCCTCTGTGCAGCACTTGTTTTTCTTTCTTTTCTTTCCATTTCCTTTTTTTTTCCTCTCAAGCTGTCTTTGTCTCAGCCCATGAGTTTTCACACTTTGACCCTTCCAGTTCTCTTCCCCATCCCGCTGTAGGGTCCGAGCAACTTAGCTGCCTACTGGGGTTAAGCCCTGAGGCTTGGATAGGCATCGCTTCTAGTGGGTGAGAGCAGAAACCGCCTCCAAACCCATACAACCCAAAGCACACTCTTTGATGCAGTCACTGAAGATAACCAAGCCACCTGTGATGACATACCATTTTATCCTTTGGATGCATATGACCTCTTTTGAGAAGAAAACTGAAATCTCAAAAGAAACTATATGAAGATTTAAAGTTCTCAAAAAGATAGATTTATGGGTCTTCACTCCAAATTCTAAAGAAAAAATGTTCAAGCCACTGATGCAGTGTCTTTGTAACAGCTGCTTTCCATGATTAACAATTCAGCCTGGATTTAATTCAGAGATCTGAGAAGTCAGAAGTGGTCAGATATACTACCAAAAAGAGTCTTTCCCTGTGTAATGAAAGCAAAGCCAGAAGTGATAATTTCCAATTCTACTCTAACGGCTTCTGTCTGCAGATCTCAAGATGCTAGTGATGGTATTCCACCAGCCAAGTACTCTATATGCAGTTCAGGAGGATGTGAAGAGCAGAACACCCATGGACTTTGAAAGTTTGCTGGACTGAGCAACTGTATGAAAACATGCTACTCCAGTTTCTGTCTAACATAATAAATTGTGGGCCAAAGGAGCAGTAAACCATCAACCACCAGCCTGATAATTGCATTTCTAATGAAAATGTGTGCCCCTTTTGTGTCATTTCTACTGTAAAACAGCATGCTAGTACCCACTAGTGAACAGTGCACTCAGCAGAAGCATAACTAATAGGAGAAATAAAAATTATGTCCCTGATGGTGTATTTTAAAATGTATTAAATAATGATTAGGGGCAAAGGGCAAATATTCCGCAATCAGCAAGCAACCAACGGGGGGAAAAAAAGATACTGATTCAGTAAGTAAAAACCATTAAAAAATCTTAGTGTAGCCCTTCTCTGAAATCTTCTCCCACTCATCATAAGTACAGACACATATCATCCTTCATTTTGATTGAAGTTAGTCTCTTCTCCAGATGTTAAAGCTGTTTCTGTTATCTGTTACTGTGTCATATATATTCCTGTATATATGCTGTCAAAAAGACATACCTGTGGTTTGACAGCTAAGATATTCAAAGGCAATTCCAGTTACAGTTGGCCAAATTTTTGATTAGCTCTTCAGTAAACAAAGGGCATTATTACTGACAGTAGGTGATCTCAGACAAGATAGGTATATGTCAGAGCACAACTTTCAAGCCTCTGTTGTGTGTTACGGTATTTTAAGAGACAGCAGAAGCATCTCTAAGAACCTTGTTCTATGAGCCAGGCATAAATAGAGACAAGGGTAAGAATCCAATCTGCTAAACAGAATTTCTCAATTGTACTCCTCTTTCATATTGAACATACTGAACTGCCTTTATATACAACCACAAATTGTTGTTAGGCAAACCTAGATGGAATAGGATATCATTTGGGGGCTTTATAATATTTCTGATCCTTTACAAAGGCTGCCTGAACAGAAGCTGTACACAGAAAAAATGACAATTATTTCTTCTATAAAAGGAGCAGCATAATACAGACAAACGGACGTTGCAGGAGAATTGCCAATTATACTTGGCCTGAGCCAAAAGGTTAATGATGAAATATATCTCTGGCTTATATTTCAAGAAGAAAACTAGCAGTAAGGCAAAATTATTCCTTATGAAACAAGTAAAAAATGTTTCCTTTGGTCTTTCTCTAGCTATTGCAAACAATTCACTGCTACAAAATGCTTTCTGCTGTTGAAACAGGTACGCTTAATCTTCTATGTTAAACCTAAATACTTTCAGACAGAAGGCACTAAATTATTTTTTTTCTTCATCTGCTACTTTTATACTTCTAAACAAGTAAATAGAAATGAAGGACATGGGAACGATCCTCATTAATCCAATAGTATTTTGTGGTTAGACCAGGTCAGGAGAATGTTTACTATAAAAAACTTCACTTGCTCTATGGGTTGGTTTAGGAAAAGGCAGTTAAAAAAGAACAATTTAGATGAATCTAGATGAAACATCTCCTGGTAAACAAGCTGTTAAAAACAGTAATTACTTGCCCTGTTAGTTGTGCTAAAATTCGGGTGGTTTGCCAGGTGGAGGCTGAGCAGAGTGAAAACAGGGAAAATCTCCTGCTGTCCGGGGGATGGAAGAAATCCATGAAGTATTTTGAGAAGCCAGCCAACCTAGACTGCCCTGTATCTCCAAAAGAAAACACACAGGCACAGTGTGAAATGCACAGCAATTAGAGCTTCTAGGTGAAAAAAAATCAAACATCAGGTAAGATACTGAAACACGCAGCCTGTTCATCATGCTGTTGTGTTTCTTATTTTTACTGCTCCGTCTATTATCTGCTGACAGCTCCCAGAGAGAAGCCTTGGAGACACCCAGCACGCTCATCCACTGCCCTGTCAACCTGGCTAATCCAAGACCCTGTCCAAGGGCAGGATGGCTGGTAAATATGGAAAGGCTGGGCACAAAACTGAGCAAGTCATACAAAGAACCATAAAACTTCAGCACGACAACAAGAAACCACTGAAATAGAAGAATTAGTTGGAAAACTTTCCTAAACTGATTTTTGAGAAACTTACATTTTACTGTTCCTTTTCTAAAAAAAAAACAAAAAACCCAAACCACAGGAGTAAGAAATATATTCCCCCGAGTGTCCATTCACATAGATTAACTGCTATTCAGACTAAAGGGAACTACACACAAACCCCTTTGTATCTTGACAGAATTTGTTCCTTTGGGAAAGAATTGGTACCGTTGCTAGTCTGCAAAGGTATCATCTAATCATCAGTTCACATACACTATAAGGGAAGTTTATGGAAGATATTCTAAATCCTCTCTCGTGTGAGGACAGACCTAACAGTGAGTTGCTGCCAGAAGAGGCACCAGCAATTCCAAGAGTCAAGAGCTATTTTTATCTAATGCTTTCAATTTTACAAACCTTATTGTCAGAAGTCTTTAAAGGGTTTGTTTTGCTAAGAATATATCCTAGTGAAACTAAAACAGCTATAAGATATCTGAAGTGGGATATTTATAACTTTGTAGCTATTTTTAAAGGCCCTGCCTTCTAATAAGTATCCATCTGGAGAAGAGCTGCTTGAAGACAAACAGTAATTTTACATTTAAACTGAGATCTCATAAACAAAGCAATACTATTATGCAGTTACCCTGTGTATTTCCTTCTTAGGTATCTCATAAAATTTGACATTTCAATTGCTTTCGAAAGACTATATGCAGGGTCAGACTGCTGCAGCAAAACATACAGTGCCCAGGACTAAATCTTCAGTAA
>VZTM01015100.1:202325-240379 GCA_013400555.1 Jacana jacana
AATATAATATAATATAATATAATATACTGCAAGATAAATGTGTTGATCAGTTTTAACACAATTACAGAGAACTTCATCTGGTAGCAAACTAGGATTTGCTCCAGGTCACACCACCATCTGAGAATATTACACAGGTGACATGCTTCATCTGAAGACAAGGAAAGGCTATTGCTCACTTTGACCTGTCAGCCCAATTGACATCAAAGTTGTCAACAAAAAAATAGAAGAGGGTGAACATGAAAGCAAAGGGAAAAAAACAAAAAAAGATATCAAAAAGGAAGACCTGGAAAGAAAATGTCTTGCCATAGAGGACTTCTCTGCTGAGGTCATGAACTCGTGTCACATCCTCATGATAGGTGGCAATAAATATCTGTTACCCTCATACAAAAGCGAAGCACAGTCAGGATAGTCAATATTAATTGGTGAAATAGAGCACACTGATGCAAAAATAAAGCCTGTATAACGATTAAAGGGTACCACTGATGATAAACTGAATATAGATGTGGGGAGCCATGAGTTCCTGAATTTTAATGTCGACTGTGAGAGTTTATTAGATGACCTTGGCAAATTACTTGCCCTCATTGTTCGACAGACCCACGGAGAATATAAAATAACATTTAAAGGTTTGGAAAGCAGTGTGCCTACAGCTACCATAATCACAATTTCTCATGGACATGATCTTTGAATGTGCTTTCCAGATGTAATTTTGGTAAATGTGTCCAGGTAGTTCATGGTTCAGACTGTAGCCAGTCAGAATGACATGGAGAGCCATGTGAAGAGATGGGGTTGGCAGTCAAAGGAGACCAGGGAGAGGTTTCACCTGGTGTTTGCCATCAGAAATACAACCACCCTATGAATACATCTTTATTTATATGGATTAATTCAGGTTACGGTCATGGAGAACTCAATAAAATGTCACACGTGCCAAAGGAAGACAAGAATATCATGAAAACCTGTTGATTAAGTTTTGCTTAGTACAGAAGATTTATGTACAAATGCTAAGTATCAGGCATTTTTGGCTGGTTTATTATATTAATACCAAAATCATGACAGTTCGGGATCCAGGAAATCACTATGAGTTCCTATTTAGAAAAAATAACCTTGAGAATTGAGATTTAGTCTATGACATCTGTTTGGCTGAATAATTATGCTGAAAATAACTGAAAAATTTATTTAGTGAGAATTGTTACTAATTTAAATGTCTTATTTTGTAACCTAGTTTTACTGAAAATAAACCCAGACATGCTAAAACTGCTTCAATGGAGCATGCTGATCAAAACGTTTAGGAATGAGTATCTTTCAAGTCTAGCAAGGAATTTTGAAGTGCATTACGTCAGTGTGAACTTGAGTTTTGTGAACTGACTGAATGGTTCCATTGTCACACGTTATTCCAACTTTTTGAGATTCTAAAATTAGCTGCTGCTGAAAGCAGAACACTCACAAATGCATTCAGCTTCCTCCAAACTGACTTGAGGACGCACCATGTACTCTAAGCTGGTAACTAAATATTGTTTTAAAATACCAAGTTGAGCAGTGATTTAGAATACAAAAAGCTGGAAGATTAGGAAATATTAAGTGTTTTAGAGATCAGTAATGCTAAAAAGCAAAACAGATTAATTAATCATTCCTGTTATCTTGTTTGATTTCCCAAGAAAACTAAAGGAATCTTTACTGAGGGAACATCATTGTGACAGTCAACATTGAAATCAAAAGCACTGATGCATCACCAGTTTCAGCCCCCACATTTAGGAGCTCTGAATGCAAAATGTTACTATTTCCTTTGGGTAATTTCCCACATTGAATAGCCTATATCAGATTTAACAAATCTTTAAACTGTTAAAATACCTTAGGTGATAAGTGCACAGAAAGGGATATAAATAAACTACCACAGCTCCAGTATTCACTTTTATCTTTTACAGAGTCAGACTTATTATACAAATGTATGATCACACAATGCATCTTACACTTTTTAGCTGCATACTATATTCTGATAATAGTTATTTACATAATTATTCTTTCTGCAGGGAAAATATGGTGCACTATGAAAAACATACTCAGGAAAAAGTCATTAAACAATTACTCATACAGTACTCTGGAGCTAAATCCACAATACTGTGCAAATAAGTAACTTCCTCCGTGTACTTCTGCGAAGGAAGGTTATCCTAAGTGAGTTATCAATTTTGAAGTCAGATCTCCCCAGGTGTGGAGCAGACATACAACTTACATGCACTTACCAAATAAACAGATCAATTTTCTATAGTCATTAGAAGTACCATTACTCCTTTGTTCAGGTTTTTTTTGCCTCTTTCTACCACCCTTTGTGCTGATACATTTTGCAAGAAGTAGAAATGAAAGGTGAACTCATGCTAACAGAAGGACAATTTTTGGCTTTGTCTTTTTGTCCTTTTGATCTTAAACAGCTTTAATTTTTGAAAGACTGAAACAACTTATGCAAAGAAAAAAGACACCCGTGTGGCTCCTACTGTGTGAGGATGGTCAAGTAATAAATCCACATTGTACTACATTACTCAGGCCTTTTAAGAGAGGCTAAAGTGAGTTTACTTCTATGAGGACAATTTGGAGGACAGAGACAACAAAATGAAATTATTTGCTGCAAGGCAGTGATGAGGGTGCTCTTTGTTGCCCACTGCATAAGATTTCTTTTTAAAAGGGAATTCAGGGCAGATGAAAGACATGAGACTTCCTAGTACAGGAGTACTGTGCAGTAACTCCTCCTCCCAGATGACAGTATATGTATGGGGCCTTTCTTATTATTCATTATATGAACTTTTAGTTCATAATTATTTCTTACAAAGACAGATGGAAAAATAACTCATCAAGGAACTCATATTCCCGTAATCATCAAAGGATTTCCCTAGAGAATTCCAGTGGGCTTAACAGCACCATTTAGCTGCAAGGAAACCGCTGAGGGACGTGAGGATCTGGGGAGTGTTCACGGGTAAATAAGCCCCTTTGACTCATACTAAATCTGCTGCATACAAATACTCACAGGGCAGAAGTGGCTGGGACTTCACCGAGCCTGGTGCTGCTGTGCAGCCTCGGTAACCTCTCCTGTTCTCCTGTAAGGGCCTGTCCTCCTTTACTGATTGAAGTCACTCTTCTGGGAAGAGCTGTCTGTCACGGCCTGTACGTCCACCCAGGGCCCCAGCCTTTGTTGTGGTTTCTAGAGGCTCTTAGAATAGAGATCGCAATAATTGGTGGGGGGATCCTAATCTGAGGAATCCTGTGGTAGCAAAGCCCAGCTCTTACTCAAGCTTTTAACAAGCAGGTGGAAAATACACCTCTGAATGGTTTGTGAACATAGTGCTAAGCTTTAAATAAACGTTGATGCTGCTAATAACTAAATATCATTGCCCTGAGCCAGCAGGTTTTGATACAGTTCTGTATATTCCTTACAGTTATTTGCCCCCTAGTTGTGCTTGTTTTCTTTTGAAAAATAATTAAGATTTAATGGCATATTTTCACAGGTTTTTTCTGCTTGCTTTCTTGCTGCCTACTGCGCTGATTGCTTGCGTCTGATCCTGGTCATTACAAGAACTGTACAGTAATTGCCTATCTGGTGACTCGTTAATGAAGGTCCCCAGAGAGATGAGAAGCTGTTCTTTTGAAGTTCATCATGTTTGCTGTTGGCCTTCTAGTTTAATCTATACATTCAGGACACCTTATTCAATTACTGGAAACTCCTTTTTTTCTAAGGATATAGACACCTTGTAAACAAGGTCCTTTATCTCTGCTAACAACATGGCTTACCTCTGATAAATCAAAGCATTTTACACACCAGACACACTCTTTTCATCTTCAAAAAGCCAGGATGGTTCAGAAAAGGAAAACCAAAACATTCTGGTACAAACAGGTGTTCTGAATCAGGGAATTACCTCCAAAAAGCAGCATTTCAAACATCTGAAATTCAGCAACATATTGTAACGAAAAGCTCTGTTCATGAACACACATTTTCCAATTCTCAGAAGCTGTTCTTTCTCTTTTAAACTGAGCTTTATATGAGAAAGCATTATATTTTAGGATTTTCTGTGAAAGAAAGGTTTGAAATCGCTTTAAAAAATGATCACAGTACTTAGCACCAAGCCAACCAGAAGCTTCCAGCTATTTATTTTCAGGCATCTAACCTGCTTGTGCAGACACACAATCCATATAAAGGAATAATCCTTTATCCCTTCCCTATCCCACCGCCACCTCGGAGTGCTACCTCCTCCCAAGCGCTTATCGCCGACTCCCTGCATTCATATACCCCACCGACAGTAACCTCAGATCTCTCCGGAGCATCTCACCAGTTCCCTGATGAATGGATTTTTGAAAGACCTATCCAGGTTTCACCAGAAACTTATCAAAACGTTTTACAACACATTGTGGTTTTGACAAATGAACCTGCCAGGGAAAACACTGTTTCAGCCAACATACCCGCAGCAGCAGCACTGGAAATACTCAGCATCAGTTCAGGCAATTAGATTTTTGGTTTGTTCGTTTGTATGGTAGATGGCAGTACACAAAGGTGGATGGTATCTTTCTGCCTTCAGTGAAAGGCACATGGAAGGTGATCACCTGCTCTGTTTTTATTAGCTATGTCATTTACCCCATGGTTTTCCTGCAGACGTGCAATCCTTACAAGAGAGCTACCAACCTGCACGGCGGGTCCACTGTCTGTATTCACAAGCCTTCTTCAATTTCTGAGTTTGCCTACATGTAACTTAACAGGAAAGGAAATAGCTGTGAGCAGAAGGTAGTCTCCAGAATGAAGGCTCTGAAAGCAAGGAGCTCTTACTGCCACCAAATGCAAAGACATACTCTAGGAAGGTACGGTCACTGGGATTCCCACCAATACATCCAGACTTGAAAGTTCCATGCAAAAAGTTTCTCTGGGTGTCTAAGGAGAACATCAGGAAAAGATGGATCCCTTCTGATTTTAGGTTTGATAACAGTTGTAAACAAGCAGGACAGGGCTACTGTTTACTCTACTGTTAAGCATTCAGGCTGGCAGAAGTTAAAGACAAGTTTTGCATAAAAGCAATTATAAACAGATACAAATGGGGAGACCCTTACAGCTCCAACAAATGTCAGCTAGCCCAAGACATGATGACACCCCACCCTCTTGGGCACCTGTACTACTACCTATTTGCAGGCAGCCCAGCATTTTGCAGAGCACCAGTCTAACAGGTCTCATCGGCACAACACAAGAAATCTCATTTTAGAATTCAAGCCGCAGTTCTGTTTTGTCCATAGTTGTTTCTATCCCGAATATTCTAATCTACAAGCAACAGAACTCTGAACCATAACTGTGCAAGGAATCATGGGAATCAAAGCACTGCAAATGAGAATAGCCACTAAAACTTAACCCCACCTGTCATGGCAACTGTATTGTAGGGAGGACCTGGTGGATCAAAGCAAAGTCTGTATTACTCCCTTGCTGGCTGAAAGCAAACAGCAGCAGTTAGCAGGTATGGCTGACACTAGGTTGTCACTAAGTCACTGTCATACGTATGTTCAGTTGCACACATGTGAGTGTGTCTGGATTTAACTTGTTTAACCAAGTATAATCTTTCTCACTAAGGAGGGACGTGCAATACGGCATTCCATACCTCTTGAAATGTGTTCAGCAAATGAAGGAGATCCCCAGAAAAGTGGATGGGAACACCAGTGTATTCCTGGCCCTGTGGAACTCAATGAAGATGCATGATCAATATTTCTGCAACTGTAAGCCCTCCTTCAAAAAAATATTAACAAAAGGAAGGTTGGCCCTGAAAAATCCGTGTTGCTGAGAGAAAAATCCATGTCCTCAAGAGATCAAACTACCTAAGGCATATTGTTAAACAAATATTTTGTTCAGATCAAACTAGTAGCAAATCTTATCCCCATACATAATTGTATATAACAGAATTCTAAGAAAACTGTTAAGCATCTTTCAGAAAAGTTTAGTTACAGAAGATTCACTCGCCACAGGCAGTTGTGCTGTGCTATACAGTTTTGTAGACAGCTATACATTTTTGTAGAGAGTAGCAAACTGATGGGAGCGTTTATCGATCTGTTACCTATTGATGCGATAATTTGTTATTTTAAACCATTCATACTTTAACAAACCATCACTCACATGTTTTCCTGATCTCTTTACTTACCTTTGATGTGAAATGATTGGGAAATGTTTGGAGTTTTACTTAACAGCTGATTAAAACAAACACTATTTGAAAGACAGAATTACTGGAGCATCGGGAATCTAATAAAAGAGCTGGGGAAATCCTGTGGACTGTAATGTATGCACACGATTGAGATCTCTCCACTGATTGGGTTTCCTTTCCTAGGGAAATAACTCAGCTATTTCAAAGGATCTTTCCAGCTTCTGACAGTACTGCTTCTAGGAACCCCAATAGCTGGGTCTCTGGAAGGCTTCTGCATCAAATGCTCTCCTTTACCTGTGACCCTTACCCTATCCTGACAGAGTATAAAGGGTGTCTGGCACAGTTTGTCTTCTAGACAGGTTCAGACTTTATCAAATAATACACTCCACGGTAACAATGGGAAGGAGGTTAAGGACTTCTGTGGTATCAACCACAATTGAAAAGTTGAGCTACGAGGCAAGAGGACAGGGACTCAAAAAGCCATGGGAACATCCATATAACGGACCTGTTTCCTGTAACTCCTCACAGAGGATGTTCCACTGCTGTTAACTTGATAAGAGTTTACAGGATCTGACCCCTCTATTGTTAATGCTTGCACAACACTTTGAAAACACAAAGTGCTCTCTAAACGAGAAGTGCCATCATTACTATTATCATCTAAAGGAATGACTTTTGGAGTACTCATACAACTGAAAATAACATCTTGTTCTTAGTACAAACATATTAGTGAATCTGATATCCAGGCCATAATGGAACCTACATTAAAAAGGCAAGTAATTAAGAGGCTGCACCACATGAAAGAGAATATATGTCTTGACTCATAAGTACTTTCTCTATTTTAGTTAAAATAGAATAATGCACATGTTCATCAGAACCTAAATTATCTTTTTTGGTTTTAGTATTATAAATTCTATTATGATTCACATCTTACTACTGTAGTAAAATAGAAGAGTAATTAAAAGACTTTCCAAAGGCAGCAGTGTAACATTGTTGATGGTAGAGTGCACATTGTTTAACAGATCAAAGGGGTCAGTTTGTGGGACATTAAGAACCTTAACTTGCTTTACAGTCTGTTTTTCCATCAAATCAAAATCTGGAAAAAGAAGCCATTTGACTCTCTTTTGTAGGTCAAGAGGGCAGGAACTGGATATGCTGCTCTGTGATTCAAAAATGCTCTTTGTACCTTGTTTTCCCTTGTAGAAACCAAGCAGAAAAAGCAAACTGCCTCTCAGCCCCTCACCCTGAAAAAATCCCTCTTCATTTCTTTTTCCTCACTGGCTTATGCTCTTACAAATTACACACAGGACTGAACAGCTTTAAATAAAGGTGAGCTTTAGCACTTTTTTAGGATGAAGCACAAAGTGAGGAAGGCAGCAGGACTGCCTGTAAATCCTGCAATTTTAACATCTCACAAGTATCATCACCCACTGCAGACACAACTCCTTCCTCTCTGCTTCCTTTTTTTGCCTTGTATTTACCTTGCATTCAACAAAAGCAAGTTGGTAAAAAGCACTACTAATCAACACAACATGTAGGCCTCCACGACCAATTCTTTCATTTATTGCATTCAGATAGAACTTTTCATCAGATATTTGATATCCATTCAGTTCAATAAAAAGTGTCTACTGCCCAATTTTGATGTGTCTTGACTATTTTGCAATGTTAAGCAAGTTTCAGTGTTCCTGACGCTTGCTGGATTCACATATTAAACTTTTTCAGGGTAAAATTAACATCATGCTAGCAGGAGATCATAGATTCATAGAATGGTTTAAGTTGGAAGGGACCTTGAAGATCACTGAGTTCCAACCCCCCTGCCCTGGGCAGGGACACCTCCCACCAGACCAGGTTGCTCAAAGCCCCATCCAACCTGGCCTTAAACCCCTCCAGGGATGGGGCATCCACAGCTTCTCTGGGCAACATGTTCCAGTGTCTCACCACCCTTACAGGAAAGAATTTTTTTCTGGTATCTAATCTAAATCTCCCCTCTTTCAATTTAAAGCTGTTACCCCTTGTCCTGTCACTACACTTCCTGACAAAGAGATCAGATTCAAGTAGTCTTGTGTGGACATACCTACCAGTCAGTGTGGAAAAGCTGGGGGGTTTGTGATGTGTAATTGCAGTCCCATAATGTCAACCATTCCTTTACTGTTCCTTCCCTGTTCTCCCTTGAATGTGACACATTCAAAACACAGCTCTCAAAGTAAAGTAAGAAATCCACATACTCACGTGCATCCTGGCTTTCTTGGTCTCTGCTACTGGTATGCTTTAAACAGACGTTTTGCCCCGGTTGAACTTCACCTGCACAGAGAAGATCCAAACTAATACCACATGCAACATGGGACAGGTCACTTGTTAATTTATCTGGCCACCTTCATCCAGACTCTGCTTTTTTATCCAAAAAGGATGTGCCAACCATGGGAAAACAAAACACACTTGACAGTAAAGAAAACATGAACTGCCAAAAGAAACAGAAATTAACTTCACCTTTTCAAGAGTTAATCACAGAATGTTGTAGAAATGTAAAAGCAGCTTGAACTGAGGGATGTTTGATCATAGCAAATTCATGATTCTGCTGTTTGCTGTGAATGAAAATTTCTTTTTTTTTTCATTCTTACAGTATGCAGCATCTAACAAAACTGACGTTTAGTAGATTTAAAAAAAAAATAAAAAAAGAAAGAAACAAAACAAAACACAGCTTTTTAATGGCTAAAGAACAATAGCCATTTACTGACTTTCATATCGTTAAAGCACTAACACAATCTAAATTAATAGATATTGCAATTAAGATTTAGTAATGAGAAGGCTAAAAACTGTTCCTGGTGGCTTCTCATTTAAACGAGGAATGAAAAAAAACAGAGCAAACCGTTTGGAAACAACACATGATGGTTATGGTACATGACTTTGTAGATCTAAGGGTTTTTTTGGTGAGACTGCAATTAAACTAGGCTATGAAAACATTAAAAATCAAATATTTGTGCAAACATAAAACTGATGATTTTTTCATTAAAGATAGGATTGTTCCACTTGGCAGGCAGTTTGCCTAAACATTCAACAGGTTGTATTGTTAACTTCTAAAATCCATTCAGTTTTCTTCAACCAACTCAAGATAATTGGTTTTTTGTCATTAAGATCTTGGGCTGGTTCAGCCCATATATTTTTCTTACTCTGTAAACAGGGATTTTAATTATTTGGTGCTTATTTCCGAACAGTTTTAAGTGTGGAGAATGCCCTACATAAAACCAGGAGTATGTGTATAAGCTTAGAGCCACATAAACTGGAGAAAATCACACCAGAAAGACTCAAATTTGGCAGATGCAGTTAACCTCAGCACATTACCAGTTGCCAGCAAGGCCAGTTCTCCTTAGATGCATTCAGTCTCTACCATGCCTTGCAGCTGAGCACAAAGAACTGGAGGAGCATTAAGTATGGCTTGAAACGTACTCCCCATTTAACATGCACCAACATACCAACATGCACTGCCATTCTTATGCTCATGCATAAGAGAACTCACACCCATGCTAGAGTGAAATCAAGGTATTGTCATTATATTAAACAGCATACACCCTTGGAGCAACTAGTTAAATCTGGGTTAAAATAAAATGTGATTGAAATACAAGATCACAATGTGACCAGAATTACTGCGGCCATTACCAAGCAGGCTTTGAACCCAGAGCAAATAAGGGGTTACACATCACTAGGAATAGGGAATTAAATTCAGTGATAGCATGGCAGAGCTGCTGTTGCGGTGTCAGACAGTCATTGCACAGGACGGGAAACCTGTTATTTGTACAGAAAACCAATGCCATATAAAGAATGTAGTAAAGATCTAGATCAAAGTGTTGATCCACAGCTGTCATTCCTAAAATGGGGTTGTAGAAGACAAAGCCTACATTTATCATAACCACAGCCTTCATATCTATTTCTTATTCAAAATGCTTCCCCCTTACCAGAAAACTCCGTTTACAGGAGAAAGATGCAAACTGAAATACAGAGGCTCTTAAAAAAGGCTGTATGTTTTCTTTGATTTCATTATGTGCCCTGATGCCCTTTAGTATTTTGACATGAAGAGATGCTCTTTTGATACCTCAGCCAAGAGACACTGTGTCTAAGGAGGGCAGAATGGGACATGGCACTTTCCAATGCTTCACTACAAGGTCTCCTAAAGATAATGAGTTCTCTTAAGTTAGTGTTACTGTAACATCAAAAGGCAAGTGCTTCTAGGGTTAGAATCGAATGGAAGTGAAACTACTGCTGATGGCATGGTCAAGTTTGCCGTTTTCATGCTCCAATAGAAAATTATTTTTTGTCGAGATCCTGAGGGTAACATCAAGAGGAAGATTTGTTATCTATTCCTACAGTAGATAGATGTTTAATGAGCACTTGATGATTCATCTAGAGTATAAAATTTCAGCTGAGAGCCTGGTGTTATTATTCAAGCCCATTTCGCAGTCAGACAGCTCCCACTCTTCTATAAAGTATTTTTCTTACTCTGTGAAAAACAAGGCCTTGGAGGCAAGTCAGGGGCTACAAAATGGCATATTGAATTTACTGGCTTTATCTTGAACAATATGGCAGAAATATTTCAGTGATGCAAGATCTAATCTATAAATAACTCGAAAACGCGGTAAAAGAATGTGCCAACAGATTGTCGAAATCCCCGGTGGTTTGAATGGGAGTTTACTAGAGAGAATTCCTAAAGGGTTACAGTTTCAAACAGAACTGAACCAAATAAAAATAAAACCAGGGACTCTAAAATGTCACTGCGTAAAGGAATCATCTGATACTGCAAGGGAGCAACACTTGGTCACTCCCTGGCATTTTACCTTTTCCAGTGTTTTAATTTCTGTAAAGCAATTCATTTTCCCCTCTTTTCTTTCTCCTGTCTACCTGGTTTTTAAACAGGACTGCGTTTTAAATCCGTGCGCTTCAAGCCCGGAGTGGGGAAATACAGACACGGCACCAAAGAATAGTCCAAAACCAAGACAGCCAAATGAGCCATCAGAGCATGAAATTCCCCATTCTCCTCCCCCATCTGTTTGCTAGTCATGATTTCCTGACTTCTTCTATTCTTGCTCTGCTTTGCTTGGCAGCTGCTGCAAAAATCTTCACCCTAGCCAAAAGTTGAAGCTAAGAGGTTCTTTTCAGCGCCGCTGCCAGTGCAGCTCCGTGGAGCCCTGCACAGGGAGGATACAAGCTGCAGAGCTGGCACCTGGCTGCAGCCTGGCAGTCTTGGCAGTGCCGCTCCCCTCCTAAACTTGGATCTGTACTTGAGAGCACAACACAGCAGGAGCTTAGGCAGCAGTAGCATATATACCTCTGAATGCAGCTCACATTTGGAGAAGCTTGAGGGGAAATACATTTTCCCCAAATTAACCCTTCCTTTATATCAAGAGAAGCTAAACTGACAGCTTCAACTATCTGGAAGCCAAGCAAGCTGTGTTTACAGTCATACAGGAGGGAATCACTCTCAGCTACTCCTATATTTCCCCAAAAATGTATTCAAAGCAGCAGCTATTGCATAACAGGTTAAATTAGTCACCGTCCTCCTCTTTCTGCAACACCGCAGTGACAACAAGAGAAACAGAAACTGCCCTCAATCAGTGCCCACACTGCATTCAATGTAAAGGGTACTAAAACTTTGTGTCAAAATTGGGATGCAAAGCTTGTTACTATTGTCACTTTGTTACTATTAGGGAAACAGCATATTAGATGAAAAAAAAATAAAATTAAATTTCTAAGAAATTTAAGATGATGAAACTGTTTTCTAGCTCTCTGGTATCAACTTCCACGCCAAGATCCAGTTTTGCCTCGTTCAGGTGCCCTTAGAGACAAAGGCTTCCTGCTGCACTCAGCTTCCTCCTCCCCTCTTCCACACACACCGGGGTCAGGCTGGTCTCTGAAGAAGGCTCAATTCAGGTAGAGAAATCCTGTCCTCTTAAGATGCACTCAGACTTTCACATCAATTAAACTAATTGGCAGCAAGTACACCACCTACCTTAATCGTTACTGCAAACATCCTGTGATTACACCAAATCCTTTCTGAAAAGGAGAGTGCTATTTTTATAGGGCTCTGCAAGATAAATATTTAAAAAGAAAAAAAATAGTTTCTATTACAATATTTCACTGTATTACTTTCAAAGATCAAAGAATCCAAATAACATAATTGTGCCCAAATAATCTTATCCATTTTAAAAATATATGTTGTCTTTTTATCTTGTGACCATGATCTATTCTTTCTCACCAGCCGTCACCTGTACCGCTTCCATCAGCCCCTCACCCCACAGATTTTCTTAGAGTCCATCTTTGGAGTTTTAACATGCAGAGGGAACCCAGAATTACTTAATGACCCTCCTTTTCACATTTTTAATTAAAAGACTGACAGCTAGTGTGAGCTGATCAGCATCACCCAAACACGAGCCAATTGTGAAGTGCTGTTTGAAATGGGAGAGCCAGGCAGGGCTGCAGCAGAAACACAAATCTGAGGGACACGAAGGAGTTAATGTTCTATCCCTGAAAGAGGTTTAAATCAGCCCCACCCGAAGCACCTGCAAAAGACCAGTCCAAGAGTCTTCCAGCCATCACTAATGATCAGGAGCAAACAAGAGGCAGGAGAGGGGCATACCGCACAAGCAGCTGCTCTGCCTGGGGCAACAGATATCCCAGGAGACCTAAGTCACTAGGGGACCTTTTAATCGCTTTCCCACCACTGCTAGCACCGATTCAGCCTCACTGCTGTTAGCAGCATTGAAAGCTGAGCAAAGTCAGGCTCTCACTGCCAATTCAAACATCACTTTGATTTAGTTGTATTTTGAGCTACATGGAATGAAGCCACTAACTTGTCTACGTGAGGATTCCCAATGTTACTGGCATTAGAAATGCTGCGCATCGTTTGCAGGAGAGACAGGTGAGGCTCCTTCAGGAGACAATGAGTGGAAGAATCAGATAACCAAAGACAGTGTTGACAGCACACTGTCCCCCCAAGTAACAAAGCTGGATCAAGACTCTTGTGGCAGCAGACAGTCTAGAACTGCACCCATGGGCGTGCTGATTTTGAAGCACTGCCTCCAAGGAGGCTGTTAACCAAGCAAGTGAACAACTGAAGCATCTATCCCTCCTTTTATAACCAGAGTCCTCCATATGCCTGAGTCAGACAGCACTGACTTGTTCACTTAGCATCTTTGAAAAGAAGAAGGAATTCTTTCCAGAGAGAGAGATCACTGCACCTTAGTACAAGCACCAGCCATAACTGGCTGCATGCAGAATCCAAATGGAAGCAAACTAAGAAGGGAAATAGTCAGCCTTCAATTAGCAAGCTGGTAGATCTCAATAATTGTACCACTCTGGCTTCAGACATCCCTTCTGAGCCTTTGAAGCTCTACCACAGGTATCCAACACTCAGAGTAAATTTTTCTACTGCTAGAGCATAAAAAGGAAGAACCATTGAAGACATTTCCTATTATGGTTTATAAGAAAGTAACATGCATTTTGAACTGGTTTTAAGTAGTAAGTGATAAGGAGACTGGACACGTACACTGAAGATACCACCCCAGAGGAGTCCTTTGGGAGGCACAGCTGGGGAAATGTCTGCTCCGTTCAGATCTGGCTCCCTCAGTCTCCACGATGCTCAGCCCTGTGAAGGCATTTCTGTGTGTACAAAAGCAAAATGTTCAGACAGACAGCAGTCAATAGAAAATGTCAGGATTTCCACTTTGACACTTGAGTCCACAATGCTCTCTGTTACACCTTTTTTTGACATTTTTAGATGAGCAGGCTTCAGTCAGTACTGAGAGGAAGAGTTAATGCAGAAGAACACATAACACAATTTTACTATATCTAAGGGGTTCATGGGACAATCCTGTCTCAATTAATATGATAATCTATATTAGATGAAAATTTACTTACATGGATTGCTAATTGAGAGAACATTAGGCACAGCACGAGCAGTTATTGCCACTTTTGAGCTCTACCTTCTTCAGAGCACATTTTCCTTACCGTGCCATTAGAAAGAGTTACTCTGAGGTAATGAAGAATAACTGAAAATGTATGTCAAATAAGTTGGATATTGTCCTCTCTTCAGCTATTCCTTAGTTTACCAAAATTCAATAAAAAAAAAATAAACAAAGTTATTATAATTATTTTTAAATTATTATATGAAAAAAGTCATCCAAGCTCTAAATTTTTAAGAGTTTTAAAAGTAAGAAGAAAAATTCTCATGGTGTTTTTACTAAAATAGCAACAGCTTGCTTCACTTGAAATAACTTGGAAAGAGAATGCCCTGAGATACTGTGTGCAAGATCCAAGCATAAAAAGGAGGAAACTTGATAATTTTACCTCCTCTCATGAAAGAGTAATCTCTGCTGGGCAGAGTAGCAAAAACCCACTTTCTGTCCCCAGTAGCCAGGATAAAGGATATGGCCATGGGAAAGCAAACAGAACTTCAACATCCCTGATGACCATAGGGTAGAGATAAAACTGTAACTACAACTTAGAGGGAATTAGAATAAATCAGGAAAGGTTAGAGGGCAGTGTGAAATCACACTGATAACCTGCCTAGTTCTTCTCTTCCAGAAAGGGAATTTGAAGAATTTCTGTTGGTGGTGTTTACTGGTCTTGGGCTTTTTTGGGAATTTGGGGTATTTATGCAAATATTTGGATTCAAGTGGAAATAAAAAAGGTAAATTACAATTTATAGCTTGGAATTCACAGGGCTTTTTAATATTAAAAACATGCACATAAATATAAAAATAGCCATTCTAATGATGAGAGCATTATGAGCAACAATGAGATCTGATTATAAATTATATCAGATATTCAAGAGACAGTTTCACTGTAATTAAGAGATGACCGTGGAAGAAAAACAGGTTTCAGAAATGGAGACCTTTTACACAATGAAGTTTAAGCAATTCAGATTGATTCTTGTTAAATGACTCTCTTCTTCCATTGTTTTCCATTTTGAATTTAATCTTTTTTTCTGTCTCTGGAGTTTTGCCATTCGTTTTTCTTGCAGGATCTTTATAGGCTCAGTTTCTGCAGTGGCAGTATTTCATTAGTATTTCTCCATAGGGAAACTTTTTTTTATAGAATATTAGGAGACTACCTACTGGTGAAATATACTGGATCGAGTACAATCTCACAATGAAAGTGTCAAATGTTCTATCACTAGAGACGTTTAAAACTCAGCTGTACAAAACCTAAGAGAATTTTCCATAAGAAAATGAATCCACATTGGTGAAGGATTACATGAGAACAAAAACCTAACAGTCCATCTTGTTTCTCTGATTTCTATATCCCCTCTTGTCTGAAAATGTGCAGCATATGTCAGTAGCTTGTGTTCCTCTCCAGTCATCTTTTGTGAACGAGAATAATTTCTTCTCCCTATTTCATATGCAGCCCCTTCCTGGTATTCATGTCTGAAAATAGAGTTTGTATATCCTCCAGGGAAAGTTTATTGCAGTGAGGCAGCCACAATAAACAGAAATGTCAAGTCTTAATGACAAGAAAGCAGTTTACTCAAAAGATACTGATCTTGGTATATAGTAGTGTATGCACAGCTTAGATTATAGGAATTCAACCCTGAAGCTAAGAGGCTCCTAACGACCCCAGACCTGTGATTGCTTAAAAAGGCCATCTATTGAGTATGTGCCTCTTGTTTCTTTCTGGTTTTCAGGCTTGTGTTTTCTGGGAATTTTAATTAAAAGATAATAGAAAAAGATCTTTGAGTTTACAATTAAATTCTCCTATTTGTCTGGTTCCTCCAGTAGTCTTTAGCCCTGCCCTTCAACTATCTCACAACTGTCAGCGAAAGAAACCAGCCTACCCAGCATGAATAGTGAAATCCCCTTCTCTCTCTGCTTTCTCTTTCTTTCACAGGCATAGCAGGATGTCAGATACGAAATTTGTGCATTTCCACAGTGGAGGGGATGGGGACAAAAATGCCCCAGATAACCCACAGCCTCTATTCATTGTGGTCTTCAGTCCATGACATGTTGGCTCCTCAGTCCCATGCTGCAGCTTGGTAAGGCCCTCACCCCTTAGAGGTGGACAGCCATCAGGGAAGCTCCTACAGCAGCACCTGGCATGTCTCCAGCTCCAAAATCGTGTGCTACAGCCCTGGGGAGGGGATGTGCCTTCACCAGCTGTGCTCCTGTTCTCCCACTCTGGATTCCGGGCTAGAAGATGTAACTGATCTTGTCCAACTGTTGGCCTTCCATCTGGAGCCTGACAGGTGAGCTGCTGCTGACAGCACGCTGCAGCTCCTGACCAGACTGCTGTAAATCAGGGAAGATCTATCTGATGTCCCCCCTTCTGCTGAGATAAATCTCTTCACTGACTTTGACTGATTCCATAAGTTACTCTCAATTGCTGCTTTTTCTTTCCCTTTTGGAGAGTGAATGATCATAGTACTTGTGTTTAATGCCCTTTTCCTTTACTTCCTTTTACTTGCTGATTCAGTCTTCACCGATTATTTTACACCATTTACCGGTACCATTGTGAAACTTGCAGTATAATGAAGGAATAATTACAGCAGAATAAACCAATCCAGTACTTCCCCCACACACACACACAAAAATCCCACAAAAAAAACCAAACCAAAGACTCTTCCACACCCCTAAACCCAAGCTTTTTGTCTACAACTTGCCTTGTAGATGAAGCTGTTTTTACACCAGTGCTGGTTTATAGCCTTTAAAATATCTTGTGAATCTCTGTACTTCCTATGTGAGAGCAGAAAAAATTAAAATAGGCGTATATTTACTTCTATGGCATTCTCTTAGAAGTTAGTATTTTAGCTTGCATTTTAAAGGAAATCAAAACAGTATTCAGTAAAGATGAAGGCCCGAAACTTTTCCAAAATAAGAAAAAAACCAAAACCAGATTAGTCAGTGAAGATTAAAATTGCTTCACTTCAACGCTGTAATTTGAGGCAGATCACGGTGCAGACAAAATGCTACTGTACAAGTTTATTTCCTCTGTCTCTGCCCACCTCCCCCTTTGCAAATTGTTACTTCATTTCACCGAGAAGGCTGAAATCAATATAACGAGTAGAAAAGCACGCAAATTAGAGAAGAGTGTGTCAAGTGGCAGCATAAAAAGAGCAAGCGAGAATTCTGTTCCAGCATAAAATCTCCAAAAAATCTTATACACCATCAATGTGGAGTCATTTCCATAAGAAACAAATTGGTAGTTGATGCTGATGAAGGCTGCTGTACACTTTACTGCTAATAAGTGACACCAGGGGCCTTGTTACAAAGTATTTCTAAACATAAGAAATTCTGTAATGGGGCCCCCAAGGGCCACGTCCACAAACTGCGGACCCTCTTTGTGCTGCATGTGCACAGTCACTCGTTTCCAAGGCAACTAACCCCGAGCAGGAAAGCGGTATGAGACACTTGGTGGAGAGAAGTTAAGTGAAGCTTTCTCAATATTTTCAGTCTGTGATAGGGCCACTGTATTAAGCAGCACTGTCTTGCCTCGATTTTGGACTATAGAATCAACCTGTATTTAGATATCCCCTTTAATTTAGACAGATTATCATCATCTGTCGAAATCATACAGCGTGTCACAACTGAGAACGGGAAGGGCATAATCCTCACTTCTTGTTTTCTTTTTAACAGATGAAAACAAAAAGTGACCCCTTTCACCAGAAAGCAGCTGCAAGATATGAAGGAGCACAACTAGCAGCTGTGTCCCCTTCCAGGACCTTCAGGTAGCACAACAATATCAAGGATAATTTGTTTGTTCTCTCTACCCTTTGATTCTGGCCATGCTGATGATGGTAATTAGCAGCAGCCAGGTTTTCTAGAGCACAGTATCAGTTCTGCATCAACCCATCAGCCAGCAGCTTTTCCATCTCCATAAACATACCTAAAGCACTGACAGGAAGGGGCTTGGCGTAGGGTGGGAATAACTATAGACCCTCTGCCAAAACGTCCCCAAACTATTATTCATTTTCATATCAGCTGAAGAATCACTCCATTCACTTGGAAATTTTCAGGCTTTTTGTAAATGCTGAGGGTTTTTTTCCAAAACCTACCTCAGAAGGCTAGGAAAGGTTAGGGCATCAGGATTCCATGAAATTACAGTATCAGTTAAAATAAATACTGCATCACACTATTTGATTATTTATCCTGTAACACAAAGACCTTAACAACAACTTTAGTTGGTAGTCCCAGGTTGAAGTCTCACTGCAAAAACAAAGTCTCCTTTCCTGCACAAATATGCAAACCTCTCATTAGCTCACAGTTCCAAATTAGTTAGCAATACACATTTCTGCTTCGACTCCTGAATCCAAAAAAGGGATTTGGACTGCAAATCCTATCATGCTGGGTTTGGATATCTTGCTCAACCCATTTACAGTTAGTCAGCCCAACCCTCCATACCCAGATGCCTGTTTGAACTACAGAAATCTGCCCTGCTTTAGGATCAGTGCGTAAAGCATCTACAAACCTCTCCTTTGTTAACTCTGTGCTTAGCACTACTGGTAACATAAATACTAAGCTCTGAAGAAGATACAGAAAGATAAAGCTACAGAAAAATTTCAAGTGTTCTGCTAAGGCTACATTTAATTCATCAGAAAAGCACTGACTTATTTTTCTTCTTTCCTCTGGGATAACAAGTTTTTTCTAGCAGTTATTTTTGGGGTAGCACATGCTTTAACTCCATGCCACCGTCCAACCCAAGAGCCTCCCCCCACCCTCACAGCACGGCAGTGCCTGCCAGCAGCACTGACCTCGACAAAGGCACCTGCTTGCAGGGGGAATAAGCAGGGCCAGCGACTTTAAGGGCCAGATGTGGAAGGACTCCCCACCCTTCTTCCCAGAGCAGCCTCGTGGCATCACCCTGATAAGCTCAGAAAACACATTACCTTCATTTCATTAAAAACAAATCCTAGGAGAGGTTATTTTCCTTTCAAGAAACCAAGCAAGAAATAAGATTATAGGTACTAAAATATCTACAGTGTGTATTAAATTCACTGAAGTTTTGATTAAACTTCAGCTGTGCTTCCTGGCAGGTAAAAAAACCCTCACTCCTCTACAAAGAGCTCCCCCCTCCTTTTGTCTTTTTCTCACTTCAGAATTTGATTTTTTTCCAGAATGGCATTTCAGATCTCTTTCAAACAACGTGCCCCATGTAGTATGTTTACAGCCATAAACCTGTCATGAAGTGGAACACTTCTAGCTAGGCATCTCATTTTTATAGTCTCTTGAGAAGCAGCTGCCTTCTCTATGGGTCAACATATTGGAAGCCATACAAAACCTTACAGCAGAAGCATCTCCTGTGCTCGGCAGAACGAGCCAGTCTCATCCCCTGTCTCTGTGATATACCTGATGACTTGCAATGCCGCTCGCTCTCCACTTTCCGCTGAAAATGCGCCAAAGTCACAGTACTGATTTGGAAGTTTTATTACTTAATGTGGCTTTGTGTAAGCGATGCCCCAGCCTGCTGATAACCGTGTCCAAAGCAAACAAGGTAGGTATCTTCTTCTCTCAAAGCATATCTCCAAGTCAGAATCTGAATAATAAAAGATAAAACCTACAGCTAAGGTCCCCAAGAGTGATGGCTACAGGGGAAAAGCAAAGGCACAAGTAAAGTATCCAAGTAATTCAGCAAAGCCAGCCTAAGGATCCACGTGCTCTCATTACTACCACTCCACAGAGACCAGCGACACCAGCGTTGAACACACAAGTGTCACAGCGTACTGGTTGCCATTACCAAAGCATCTGTTCCAGCATGGCAGCACATTTAGAAGCAAACTATGCTTTGCGTTTCCAAGTTTCCCAAAGCCCACAGGGCTGCCAATGAACCAGCACAGCTCCAGAAACAAATCAATGTTTGGCTCTCCTCCCAAAGACGCTTCCTCGCTGCATTATCATTGACAAGGTAACCGATGCTGTCAGAGTCTGTCAGATGGCACATTCGCACAGGTCTTTTGCCACCAATCTGCCAGTGGGGGATTCTCTCTGTAACAAGGAGAGCAGCGAAACTCTGGAATAAGCAGTTTCTTATTCCCTGGCAACTTCCTCTTCCACAGTTTCTTACAGCTCTCTGCCTTTCCAGCTACTAAAAGAAGGCCTGTGAATCCTCTGGTACTGAAACAGGGGTAAAAAACCCTCAAATTTCTTTGTGGGAATGAAGTGCTGGCTAAATGAGAGCTCTTCTTTCTTTAGACCACGAAAGAAACCCTAATTATTACTTTTTCCTGAATAGAAATATAAAATAGCATCGTGTTACCTTATAGTTGTGAGGAAACTGAACTTCAATGGCTTCAGTGCTTGGCATTACTCATAGTTAGAAAGGCCAATTTTTATCCAATGCTGCAGGAAGATTTCTCCAATACCAGCCAGTGATGTTCTTGAGAAGTTGCTACCTTCAAAACACAGTTTCGTTCAAAGACATGTGTGTTTGCACCTGAACTATTATGCAAAACTCCAATCCGCTGCATATGCTGACAATACTAGTTGCAAAGGTCTTCAAAAACACTGTTCACACAGCATGGAAGTTCTGAACAAACAAAAAGCTTGATAGCAACCCAATATGCATAACCGTCGCTTGCACAACTCCAGCTGACACTTAAATATTTAAAAAACAACGGGGACATATGGGTTATTTATTTTCTTTTTTACTTTAATTCTAGTTCTGAAAATAGTTTCTAACTTAGTTATTTTAGAACAGAAATGGCACCATTTTAGCACTGAACTTGTGGGCAATTCATCAGGTTGTGAATTCTAACCTGACACTTACAATACAGCAAATGCTTTTTCAATGCTGCTGTTGCACCATCTGCTTTGATATTGCTTCAGAATTATACTTAAAAATATGTAGCTGGAAGCAAAAGGAGGTTTATAGAATTTGACTACAATCTATATCTTTCTGGGAGGGAGGATTAATCTTCAGTGCTTGAAAGCTTTTATGCTTTATAATTTTTGACAACATTTGAAAAACAGAACACAAGTGGCACTGCCACAAGGATGTAAAAGTTTGCTCTTTTCAAGTTCTAAAACAGTGGTGTTCTTGCTAAGTTCTTCTAAAGAGTATTTTCTGTGGTGCCATTTTCCTCCCCAAAATCTAACACACAGATATTTCTAGGTTTTGTTTTAATGATTCTTTCACTTGGGCACAAGACCAAAATATTATGTAACTGGAAAATAACATGTTACAGTGAAAGGGATTTGTGAAGGGTAAAGTCTGTGTTATTTTCTTACAGACTGCAAGAGCAAAACAACTCAAAATCATAATTCTTTTGTGGACAGACATAGCATATGCGAACTGAGAGGTTTCACATTGTTGCAGCTTCATGTCATAGTATAAATATTGCAGATTTTACAGTTTCCATTGAAAATTTATATGGAATAATCAAGTTGCAGTTAGGGAGGCAAGCAGTTTTACGAGACACCCTGTTACTGCTCTGACCTAGTCCTTGTACTGATGAAATAGGGGCAATGAAGTGAAAATCTTACTGTTTATTTGTCCTCAGTCTAAGTATGACCTAAATGTTGCGTATCTTATGACAAAAATGAAGCTGTTTCTGCTCTTAGTCAGTTCTACTATTGGAAGTATTTCTTCAGAAAACATATTTTACCAGAACTGTTGAGTGGGAGGCTCTCCAATCTTCCTCTTGGGCATCTAGCACTGGTCCCTGTCAGAAGGAGAACTGAAGACTAGGTGGATCGTGGGTTTAAGCAGCACTGTAAATCTCATTCTGATTTGTCATTATTCCAAGCAAAAAAACCCCAACACTCTCAATTTTATCTTTTTGAACTTTTCTTAGCTAGTGGAACTTAAAGATGAGGCAGGTAAGGTATACACCTGTGAAGATACCATCTATGGTAACACACTACCCTGTCATTGTTCCACTTTTCCTGTTAAATTTTAAATACGCAAGATGAAGCATTTTATCACTTCTCAAGGGGATTTATTCCTTAGACTAGATCTGGAAATTCCTTAGACAAAAGGGAGAACTGTGATGAAGTGTTTCAACATTTCTGTAGTGGGTTCTCTACTGCTTTGAGTTTTCAAGATGGTCAGGATGCTCAGAAATTACAAGTGAACCAATTAACATGTGGGAGCTATTCCAGCGTGAACCACTCTGGATTTTAGTGCAAGTGCAGTGAATTCACTTGTGCTTATTCAGAGGAGCATGCAGCCCAATGCAGCATCAGATACCTCCTCCTAAGTGGATGTACTGTTGATTAGAAAACAGGGACTGTGTATAGGGATCACTGTTTTTCACTCTGCCCTTCATTATTTACCTATTTTTTCCCCCACGTGGTTTCATATGTCAGAAATTCTGAGTGTTAAGAGGGCAATAAGGAAAACTAATGCTTGCATTAATTTTCCCCTTATTTAATCTCTTCAGTTAAAAAGTTCAGAACATCACCGGTTCCCCAGGGCTCACAAAAGCACATATCCCCTCTTTCACCCATAGAGGTCGATACTGTTGTGGATTGACAAAAGATCTAGTCTATATTCTCCAAGTTGGTTACCCCATCAGGTTCTTCTGTCTCAAATACAAGTTTCTTTATACTTCTCCTCTAACTCTGCCATTTACCCACATGATCCCAGCCTCTCTTCATCTCCCAGCCATTGCACTTTCCCTCACTCTTCCAGCTCTACTTCCACCCACCTCAGTAACACTTTAAACAAACTTCTTTGAACACTTACCAGTTTGTGCTTCTCACTCAGCGGTGGCTCCCTATTGCAAGGCTCATTATTTTTTCTTCAGTTTTCTCCTTAAAGTTCCCATTTACTGAGGAAAAAAAGAAGAGCAAAACTGAATAAGATTGCTGACTCATTAAGACTTCTGCTTATCATGCTCTTGCACTTCCTTCCTTGTCTATTTATCTGGTTCTTTTTCAGAGCTCATTCCAAGAAGGATTTTACTATGGTCCATAACTAGGGCTCTCAGATCAGGGTAGCAATAGCTTCTTCCACAGCACAATGTGGTTTATGCTCAACATGCATTAAAAAGCAAATTTCCCATCCATGCTTTTTATTGCAATGGGTGAAGCTAATTCAACTGGAAGCACTCAAATCATCGTTCAAAACCTAACGCTGCAGTGTCTGAGGAGTGCTCAGCATGATGGATCAAAACCAGTTTACAACCTTCACTCTGGCCCAGCTGTCTAGGTAAGAGCTATTCTCATTTTATGAACAGGACACTGATGTGCAAAAAGAAGACGTGGCTTACAAAGATCCCACACTAAGTCAGTCACAATGTACGTGTAGGTCTGGAAACCATTTCTCCCCCTGGCCATTAAATGGCATAGCATGATCTCACAGAAACCTGCTGCTCTTCTGAGCCCCGTCTTTTCTTAAGATTGAATATTTCCAGGGAATTGAGAGGCTCAGTTGCATAGGAAGACTCTGCTGACACCAGAATGACCCTAAATTATACTTTTAGCTTTGTTGCTATTTAAAACCTAAAGACTTTTTCTGTTCACACTGAACACGTGTGTAACACTGGTATATTCAGTCTTGCCCTTCAAGAAGGGCTGTGTAGCACACTTATGGTTTGGCAACACACGTGAATCTATGCTAATTACTGCACTGATGAAAACATTCTCTGAATTGTCTTTGGCAAAGCAGAAGTAAAGTGCAGAACATCCCCTGCATATACACACACAGAAAGACTGATCTGAAACATCCCATTGTTAACTGCGGCTCTTGAGTGTAGATCACAGTTTAAAAATAAAACCAAACTATTTTCTTCTAGTACAGATAAAATAAATGGCATCCAATTCATTTTAAAAAACATTCTTGCACACAAAGTTGGTGACATAATTAAGAAATGTATTCAAGCTATTACTAATTTAACATAACTCATCAATACTTCCATCAGAAAGCTGTTTATGGCCAACAGTGTCACAACTGAATTTACACATTGTAAATACAAATATATTTTATTCATAGAAGATTCTTGTGACTTCAATTATGCAATATGTATTTATTTGGAATTCATTATTTTTTGTTTGATAGCCATCATTAATTCATGTTCAACTGATTAAGGCTGCTGTAAGCTTTAGTGAACATTATCCAAGATAAAATATAGATTTGTAGAGATCTGTATTTCCCCTACCATTTCTAATCTGGATTCTGTGGACACTGACGTTATGGTGTTTCACACGACCACTGAATTGTATGGTATAATAGCATCACTAATCATGGAAATATATCACAAGCCTTTCTATTAAAAACGATGTAAATCTCTGAACAAGAAGATAAATTTAGTGATTTAGCAGAGCTCTAGCTTCTTGCTACTTTTAAACTGCACAGAGTTATTGGTCTTCTCGCTCCCCTTTTTCATTTCTGCATACGAGATGAAGATGTCGGGTGTTTCCTCTCCCCAGCCCTCATTTTGCAGGCATGCAAATGCTTGCTTACCAAATAACCCAGCTCTTGGCACAACTGCTTCAGTTAAAAAGGGTGGCATGTTTAAGTATACACAGTAAATTTAATCTTCCTCCACACTTTTTCTTAAGCATAGGCAGAGTGCTAAAATTTCTGTTGGAATATGGAGTAAGATTCACACGTTCCTGAACTGACTTTTCTTTCTATACTGTTTTTGCTCCAGTTTCCTAAGCTTACTGAAAAAAAAAAACAAAAAAAACCCAAAAAACCCCCCAAAAAAACCAGAGTGAAAAAGAACAAACTGAAACAGCAAGTACATGACAAAGAAATGAAGACAATTCTTCTACTGTTTTCTATAGCTCCTGTTCCACAGAGAAATCTACTTCAGTTATCCATGGAAACAAAAGTTCGGGCTGATGCATAAAATCATTTTATTGAAGTCAAGAAAAGCTGAAGACAGAAAGACTGAATTAGTCCAACCCAAAAATGCCTACTCATAAAACCAAACAGCTGTGTTGAGATAATTTCTGGTAAACAAGGGTAGCATGAAGCCAGAAATTAATGGACCAAAATAGTTACGCTGGAAATTAAGTCCAATTAGTGAATAAAATAACAAAAGGAGTTGCTCTTTCCATCTCACTTTCTTCTTTCATTATGCTGGTTTTGAGGTCTTAATTTCACACCGACACCAAGAGAAAGCATGGACTGAAAGGAGCAGGAACACCATCACAGCTGCTGCACTGCACTTGTAGGGCCTGTGAATTCACTTTTCCTGTTTGGCCACGGTTACCCAAAGCCAAAGATCAGAGACTCAAATGATAGAGTCTGTATGTGCTTCAGTGCATGCACTGAACAGTGCACCTGAGTGAGCTCACGTGGCCAGGCTCAGAGGTGCCATTCCCCTTCACCTGACTTCTTTCTTTGGTACCTTTTGGTTTCTTAATCCAACATTGTCCACATTTGCCAGGTCCAAAGCCATTAGTGATCACTGCTGGATTACAAGTACTGGAATCAGAAACACTGTCCTTGCTATTGTTTTCTGTTTCTACTGATTCTGTAAAATTACAGGGGGATGTATGTGGCATTAATATTTTTTCACATTCAGGAAAATCCCTGCAGCGGTTCTATCATTTCAGCAGCAAGCAGCAGACACCTGCTTCACCATCACCTCAAAAGAAACCCTCTCTACATTTTACTCTTCATATTTGCTGTACACCTGTAGTTCACTTGGGTTTGGAACGAACTCCATGGAAGCCTACAGATCCATGGCAATGCCTTGGGCTGTTCACAAATTCAATTACTGTTCTTCTTTTTTTCCAAATTGTCACTTCTTTTGTACCAGCAGAGAGCCTTTTCTGCAGTGTCTGCTCTGCATTTGTTTAAGGTTGCACTTGAGGAGACAGTTTGAGTTGCTGTAATGACCCCGAACACTGCGCATTTGTATCTTGAGTCAGAGCTAACGAAGGTAATCCTTTTTCCATTAGGCACAGGGCAGAAACAGAATGGTACAGATCTCTGCTTATTCTTGGGGGCAAGGTTTGTATGAAATTCATTTATTAAGAAGCGTTACATGTATGATCAAACTAGTGGCACAAGTGGCACAATGCCATTAGTTACGGGAATATCCAGGAGTCCACATCAAATGACTAACTCTGCTGTGATAGATGTTGTAGAGCCTTACACGGCCAGAACTGCTGCTGACCCTGACTTACTCGTATGAGGAAAATTTGCTGCCTTTATTTCACTTACTGCAACCTCTCTACAAGCTTCCTTAAAGTTCTCATTTCCATAACCATCTACAATCCACCCACTGCCATTTTTAAGTTGTACCAGTATCACAAAAGCATTTATTTTCCTCCCCTTCTGAAGTGTAATCTTAACTCAGCCAGAATATAGTCTAACATTATTTCTTTCCATAAAAACAAGAACCAACCACTGACTTCTGAGTTTACACAATTTTTGTAAAACTCATTTGTGAACTTCCAGAACCATAGATGGCTAAGTCACACCCTTGCTCTAACAACTTAATCTGAATTTGTCAAAACCGTAACATCATCACTTTGCAATGAGCCTTTGAAATTAAATGTAGGACAAAAGGCATAAAGTGAAATATTTAGAGCCATAATTTCTGTATTTTTATTCTTAAATAGACAAAGTACCTCCACATGCACAGAGAAGGCTTTTACATGGTAAAGGAAACCCAGAACATCACAAACTACAGTATCGGTGTTTCCGTATAATGCTGTATTACTCGTAGTCATCATACAATTCCCATACTCATACTAAAAGATATATACATAACACAAATATTGGTTATCTGTCAGCATTACTGAAAATCAAGATTGGAAATTTTAAGAGAACCTTATAAAGTAATCTTTCACAAAAGGAAAGCCATTGCTGGTTTCAATGCAAATCAATGCAGTAGACTGTAAGGTTAGACTGAAAGAATAGCATTCTTGTCCTTCAGTCATGGCACTGGATTCTGAAATGACACACAAGTAGGAAAATCCCAAGTGGATTTAAAGAGCTCTCCTTTTATCATACAGTGAATATCAAATTACAGTTTCTTTTAAACACATTACACTTCCTCCCAATTAGCTTTGTTTCTTGTTGGGTTGTGGGTTTGGTTGGTTGGGCTTTTTAAAGAAATAACCAACTGGAAATGCACTGTGATCATAACTCTCTGAAGAAAGCACTTCTTTTTAATGAACCATCATTGCTCACCAGTAATAATTAATATTTCTCCTACTGCTAGACAGCCCATGCAGGCACTCACACACGTTCTCTGTTCTCCACCATTTTTACTCATTAAGACTTTACCTAGACTGAGGGAGCAATAGAGTCATCCCAGGGAACACGACTGCTTAGAAAACCACTAATAGTACCGAGTTCTCTTCTGCTGGCTGAAATTAGGCGTGCAACAAAAAGAGCTACTGTCATTTCCATTAATCTAAGTTAGTTTGCTCAGCACTTCCTGCTGTATCCTTCTTAGCTAGGGAGACAAATTCTTTTTGTTGAGAGCTGAAGTGAGCAGATGGACGTAATATTCAACTACAATAATACTGCTTTACGTCTCTGACAATACAACAGCACTGGATATTAGAGTAATTTACTCTCACTTTAAGTCTCCTTTTCACTGACAGAACAGGATGGAGAGATCTTCATGTAAGTGAAAATACGTCCCCCATGAATTCTAGGGCAAAATTATGACGTAGTGAATGCAAAACAGTGAACAAACCTCGGATGTGGATGGAAAACATACAATTAAAATATCGTTTTGACTTGAGGGCTTTCTAAGTATCGCAAAATAAATAGGGAATAGCTATTGAGTTCACACTTAGACAACAAACCATAATTTCACTGATCTCTAGAGATGACAGCAGCGAGGCACATGATTAATACATTATGGTATATTAATCACACATTATGGTGTGTTGGTATTCTGTTGCCTGTGTTGCACATGAACTGCCTGGAAGGATTTCAGTCTCTTGCAGTGGCTACTTAACACCTCCCCAGCACTACTGACTTCCCTGGGGATCACTCTCAGAGCAACAACAAAGATGTGCCATCAAATGACATCAGTAGATGTTGGGCACCTCTAAGAGACTTCCTGACGCATAAGATCCCAGGCTATCAGAGGCCTCACTGCTGTGGTCACACTATAGAATCACACATTTAGAAACAATTTAGAAACACAGATTTAGACTGCCGTTTATGCCGCTTCCAAGTCTAAGCAAGCACACAAACTGTTCAGAGAGGCCACTGATTTAGCAAAGCAGCTTTACAAAGGCAGAAAAATGTCCAAAAGTTACCGCCTTCATGCCCTCTAGCTCTCACACTATTCAGGAGGCAGTGAGGAGGAGGGTGCACAACAGAAATCTCTCCTCTGCCCTGCAGAATCCATGCTGGAGGACGCACTGTGCTCTGGAAATGATGTGAAACGCACCAGGGATGTAAAGGCACCGGGGGCAGCCTGGAGACGGGGGATTTATTTAATTCCGTTGCTAACCAGATTGTGTTTAGTACACAGTCTCAAGGGATAGGATTTTTGCAATCCTCACCTCACAGGCATACCAGCATATGTTTTACTAACTACTCCAAGGAGTAGCTTTATACAAATTAAGTAACACAAGCAATGTAACTTCTCCCACCCAGAGTTTACTAAGCATAGAGAAGTAACTTAAGGCTTAAGACAGTCCTGCAGAGCTCCCCAGACATATACATCTTAACCTCCAGAGCTTTTCCTTCTACTCCCTAAATTTATGAGAAAGAATTCCCCTTCCTCATGTGACATCTGGTGACATTCTTCAGGAAACTCTTCCCTACTTATGAAAACCCCTGGCTAAACCATGCTTCTTCATCTGTGTGATCCTTTCTGTCTCATGCCAAACTTGCTTCCAAAGTGAGAGCAAAAAGAAGGCAAACTAGTATTCCCATCATGATGAAAGTTTTAGGCTGATGAATATGTATCCTAGGCATTCATAATTAAGTTTCACAGCCAGACAGAATTCATAAACTAGTTTCCCAATGTGGTCATCAACTGGTATTAACTAGTTTAGCAATAGAAGACTTAACACAAGTTGAAAAGCATTATGACAGTAGACCTAAATCACACCTGGCAGAAGGGGAAATGTATGGGGTTCTAAATCAAAAGAGAGACAAAATACAGTACAAAAGATAACAAGCAAATTCATTATTAAACAGCTTAATTTTGTGTACAAAACCCTGTCCATCCAATCTACTAGAAAAATGGCTATAGAAGGATATAGTTATTCCCACCAATAAGTACCTTTGGCAGGTACTTTTTGTAAAGGGGCCAACTGAAGAACTTTAATTTATCCATTTACCACCTATTTTACAGAGTATTCCTATGTCAGTCTATATTTTACAGGAATGTAACATTTTTAATGTAGCAGAATTTCAGCCCTCTAAAACTTAACAATTTCAAATGCTGCTTTTTCAGTTTTAGGCATATACATCATTAAGTCAGCACAAAAATTCTTCTCATTGCATTTTAACAGGATACTGAAACTATTCACAGTGAAATGTTCTTAATTACGAGAATGAATCCTTGCTGTCATCGCTGCACTTTAAAAATGCGACATCTAATTTTATTTAATTCTTTCCTAGATTCTGTAGCAAAAAGGTTGCAGAAAGTGAGCAATTACGGGCTAAGAAAGGTGGGAAGGCAGTGGTACCATAATGGGTAATCAAAGAAAGCTGTTTAAATTGCAGGGGGTTGAGTGTCTTGGTGTCTAAAATAAATACTCTACTATTTGAATGATCAACCAGTTCAGTTTTCTGCATGTGTTTCACCAGTGGAACTTATTAATAAGTCCTCAAAAACCTCGTACAGTATTTGCAGGATTTATCTCAACTTCTTTCTCGGTGCTTTTTTCCCCCAGCCGGAAGGCCACCTAGTCTGAGTTTCTCATGGCTGATTTCTTTTTCCACTAATGTTCAGTAGCTATTGTTTTATTGCAATGTATTTACGAGAAACAGGCAATTTTTTTAAGGTGCCAAGAGCTTCAAGCTTTGTTTGTTTATAGCTCCTCTGTGCACTACTACATGTCTCTTGGATTCAACTGCCAATGTAAGGGATTAAGGGGCTAAGCGAGTTTGACTGGTGCAGGAATCTTTCAAATACGTTCCTCTAGCTCAACTCTTTCACTGGCAGTTTTTATTTAAGGATAACTGCCAAAAAAAAAAAAACCAAAAAAAANTCAGGCAGAGTTCAATATCTATTCACATCTCTCACAAAAACTGAACTAAAATGAACTAAAATAAAAGTTGGCAAAATTATAAAGCTCTTCGCCCTCTTGGTTTGCTTTTGCTTCAGATTGTTAGAGAAGGTTGGAGCAAGTGTTTGCTGACCTATAGCATGCCCACAGGGCAATAATTATTCAGTTAAGCTCCTGTAAGTGAAAACAACAATTTATTAAAGCTATCCTAGAGAAATCTTGCATCAACATTCTACAGTTACTGCCTTGTATGTTTTGGACTACCTGAAACCTTGGCTTCTGTTCCCCATACATCAGTGATGCCTCTAGTGTTTCATCACTAGAAATGGAAACCGTTCCACATGAATTATAGACAGCTTCACATTTCTCTTTCCGGGGAGACCTGAATTTTCATTGCTGATGAAAAGAGGTACTTCGTAATCCCAGCAACTAAATTCAGAGCTAGCCCCCAAAAGCTCCTCTGCTGATGCAACTCATTTCTGACCAGTCCTGTTCTTTTGCTCCTAGTTCCTGGGAACTAGGGAAAGCTCTAACGGCTTAGCTTTATGCACAAGTGGAGATGGGTCCCTCTTCCTCTCACTTGCTTCTTAACTCTTGGTCAAAGTGAAGTACAATTATGTTCATTTTTCAAACAATTAAAAAGATGCTGCCTACAGGTTGCTTTTCAGCAGCGAGAATTAATACTCCTTCTTATGCACGTGCTTGTCTGGCTTTAGTCATTCGATCTCATTCTTTCAACCAGGAACTAGTTTTGTTTGTAAATTCTTTTTGTGTTTTGTTGTTTGGTTGGTTTTGCATTGGGAACACTCCTACTCTGAGATTGCTTTGTTTTTAAAAACAGATACACACAAAAATTCTTCTTTGGTAGAAGATGATGCTAGATCAGAGTGTAATTGTGAAAGAGGGGGAAGCAGGAAGAAAAGAATGACCAAAATGAGAAACATTCTGCTCACACTGTTGAATGCCAATACGAATGCTCCTAATAAAATTTGTGGATGCCACAGTAACAAAAGCCATGTGAAAAGTTGCACTGAAACAAATCCAGAGCAGAATTATGCACCAAGGCACACAAAGTACAGGTCCTGCTGAGGGCATGGTAGGTTGAAGCCAAAAAAGCTGTAATTCTGACAAGGAAGAGTAGAGTAAGTGGCAAGGTTAATTCATATACTCTGTCATGATGCTAGTTACAAACCAAAATAAACCCTAACTTGATATCCAACACAGAGAAGCTCAAAAAGAAAGAAGACGACAATGTTTCAGTCCATATGACTATACAGCATCTGGCAATCAGTTTTAGGGAGATGAGAAATTAGAAGGGCAAATATATTACAAATATGATTTCCGGGTTAGAAAAACGTGCCTTATTATCGGTAGACAAAGACTTGACATGTTTAGCCTATTTAAAAGGAGTTTCTACTGTTATGGGATCCTACCTTCTAAGCAGCTTCACAGAGAGAAAACAGAGCAGTAACAGCAAAAGAGAATAGTTCAGCTTCTACCCGGTGAGGGTGACTGGAAAAACCCACAAAGGTAAATCATAGATTTCCAATTTCTTGACATTCCAGGTCTTTCTGAAATATAAACTTATTAAATAATGTTCTCCCAACAGTTACACTAGAATGAGATTTATGACATGCACAGGATAGTCCTGATATACCTGGTATACATGATACACATCACAATAGATATGATAGTCATGTCACACCATGCAAACCAACTCTTTGTGTATTTAAAACTTGTCAGAGTAAACATCTCGTATGTTTTACCCCTGTAACACATGGAAATAACCATAATGTAGTAGATGATGTATCTACATCTCTTCCTCACTTTTGTTTCTGTATGTGTATATATGTATATATATATTCATGTTCCTCCCTCAGAATCATTCCCTCTTAGCATGAGGGAAGCTCAATAGCTCTTAGCATGTAAGAACATGTGATTAACACACGTGGGCTCGGTGTTCCTCAGTTGAGAATACTGCCTTCATTTGTATGGAATACAAATATGTCACATTTCCTCAATATCTGAAACAGAACATTTATATTTATGAGCATATAAACTCATTTTCTCAAGTCTCTGATATTTGTTGAAAATTAATCATCCCCTTGCGAAACACATTCACTAGAATATTCATAGGAAGCAAACATTATGAATAATCATATTCAACTTTCATAATCAAAAGTTCCCAAAGCAATTTACAGGAGATAAGTATCATTGTCCCAATTTATGGACAGGGAAACTGAGGCATAATATGAACTTGCCTGACATCAAATAGCAGAAGTGTGTTACACCTTAGATTTTTTACAAACCCCTGGAATTCCTGTTCCTATGCATAAAGAAAGTCAAAGAAAAATAAAAAGTTTTAATTTCAGTCAATATTAATATGTTTCTGTGATCTTCAGCAAGATTTCCCTGAAGCAGCTGAAATTTCTACACAGTGTTCAGAATGCCTATGCTCTTCAAGGCCTGCCCATTTTAACTTGAATTTCCTGAACTATTCTAAAAATCTGTGAAAACCTAAACCAGGTTTGTAGCAATACCGAGAAGTCAGAAACACTGTGTGGAGCCTTTCTACAACAATTTTTACCTTCATCCTGGTTTAAAGCTTTTCTTGTTTGTACAGCAAGATTTAATAAGGACATAAGGTCACCGTAACCAAAGTTTGCTTAATCTTAAGCTACCATTTAAAAAAAAATATTTCTTGAACTGAAAAAACCCTCAGTTAAAAATTTAACTTTACAAATTCGTAAGGTACAATTCTTCTATTAACCATTATCACTTTAATTGAGGCTAAAGGATCCAACCTTTAACTCTACATAGAAAATAGAATTTTGTCATAATTTTTCACTGGGGTGGGTGGAGATGTTGGACTTGCTCCTTAAGAAAAATTGTAAAACACCGCACTGGCATTTTCTCTCCATTTATGTACCTCTACTTAACAGCCCTACTTAACTAGCATAACTATATATATTTTTTCTCACTTCTTACTGCTGAGTTTAATAGTTTCTTTTAAAATGATATATGCCAATGTAAATAGAGTTAACACAAAATAATTACATTCACAAAATATTTATTTAATTTACTTCCCAACATAAAGAGTGAAAAATAAAATCTTGAAGCTTTGCTCAGTGATTTTAACGTGAAACTACCAGTGAAGTCACCAACATATTCTCAGTGTAATACATTAAGCCAGCATGTGTGGGTGTCAAATAATTGTAGACAATTTAGTGACTGAATTCCTTTAGGGTTTTCAAGTCCTACCATATTTTTTTGCTTGGATACCTCTTTTCTGGGTCATTAAAGCACAGTTGTCAAAAGAATAGATGAAATAAGCTTTTAACATTTTATTGCTGAATAAGAGTTTGAAGGAGTTACTCTACCTCAGTATGCAGGGTTTCCAGCTCTACACTTGTATCTTGCACACACCCACCCCTGGAGCAGTCTGGTAAGGGTGAAATTCACTTTTGAGAAAACAATGCAGAGTTTTCTTGATTTTGATCACAAGTCTTACATGACTGTATTATCTGACATGATCCCCTTCGTTAATGCATACACTAGCTCTTCTGCAGCAGTCAGCAGGAACTGCTCATTGTCTAAGCTGAGGGACAGGCAGTCCTGAGGAAGCACATAGGGACAGCTCACATTGTGCTTTTACTCCCATTTATGCTCCTCTGAGGCCAAATCCACTCAACATATAAAAAAAAAACCAAAACATGATGGCAAGGGATGTGGAGAGCAGCAAAGAATGGCTTCTATAGGTACAGTAGCAGCAAAAGGAAAAAGAAAGACAAGTATGGGCCCACTGCTCAATGAGGTGAAGGATGCAGAGGTAAGGGATACAGGAAGGACTGAATAAGGACTCATGCTTCAATCTAAATGGCAAGGTGTCCTCACAGGCTTTTGGGTGGCAAGCTCCAGGGAAACGAAGTACTACACACAACAGGGGAAGACTGAGTTACACCTCAGCAAACTGGACATAGACAAGTTGAAGCAATGAGATGGGACACACCTGAGACCTTTGGTACAAGACAGACCCTGTAAAACCCAACTAAGACCGGTGGAGAGCTACCAACATAGCCAGGGGCTGCTGCACAAAATGTAAAATGAGAGGTTGAGCTGCTTTTGTCAGCCTGGAAAAGACAGACAAGGTTCTGGCGGCAGGCAACAGGAAGATGATCTGCTTTCTCAAACTGCCCATTGGGAGATGCAGAAATGACAGATCCAGGATGAAGTGAGTGGAAAAAGAAAATTCCTACCCTTGGAGATATTCCAAACTCAAGGGGAGCAAGGCCATGACAAACCTGATCTAACTTACAAACAACATAATTATAATTTGTTGATTTTAATCATCAACACAATTAGAATTTCAACATCAACATATAACTTCATATAACATAACATCAACACAATTATCATCTGGTGATTGTAATCATCAATATGATTATAATTTCAACATCAACATATAACATCAACATAATTATAATTGGTTGAGTGTAGTCAAGTTATTTTCTCCGTATCACTATTACTAATAGTATTTGGGAAGAAAGACTCTTCAGTACTCTTCCTGCTTTTCACAAAGTTTGAAGGTTGCAGATCATAAGCTAAACTCTGCCATTCACTTCAGCTTATTCCCTGAACTCCTTCCCTTTAAGGATACATACCCATGTTTAAGCAATACTGACCGCGTTTGGTTGAGGAAAAACGAGCAGGGGAAGAGATTGGGAAGGCAGGGAAGATGGCAATGAAAAACTTTCAGAAAAATCAAATAATGGAAACTAATGCAATTTCAAAATGTGGCATACTAACCAAACTGCTACAAAACTTCCCATTCTGTAATATTCTGCACATTAGAGTAAGTACCCACACACCTGGGGGGAAATCCCACGGGCTTAAGCCAGTGCAGATGAGGTGGAAATATAGAAGCACCTCAGTGGAGGAAACAGTCTGGAAGGCTGAGTGAGGATTGAGAAGTCAGTCTACTGCAAATTTACTGTGTGATTGTGAGACAAAATAAAGGGTAGAAGAATCCTGAGTGGTTTAGAAAGGAAAAGTAAGTCAAGGTGCTGAGAACAACTTCTCTATACTTCTGGGAGTTACGTGTGGGTTTCTGACAGTTCAGTGCAGAAGACAGGTGCATTTCACAGACACACTTTTTCTGCAAGACTGAATGAAGAAAATTCCAGACAATAAGTGCAATAAAGCACTTATTTCACCCTATAAAAATGAAGGGAAGACTTTGTTGAAAGCCTAGCAACACACAGCTGAAAGATAGCAGTAAAACATGCAAACAGCTGAAAAGGGGAAAAGGATGAAATGCTTTCCATGCTTTCATCTGATGCTGCACTGAATCAAAACGTGATCTATACAAGCCCTTCTCTGCCCCTTACTTCAGTCCCTGTACAGGGGTTGTTACAGGATGGTTACTACTACGTGCTGGGGTGCAGGTGCAGGGGGACAGGACGTGGACATCACCTCACTGAGTCACAGAGTTGTGTTTGCCACGGGTTTTTCTCACAAATTACATGGAACTAGCCAAGGCTCTAAATCCAGCCAGTTGGATGATCACTTCCTGATAGAATCAGCCCATAGGCTTTCCCAAACTGCATATAGAGCTTAACGCCTTACCTTGTAAAATTTTTCAGCCGTTCCTTTCTTATTCCTTTCAGAAAACGGACTCCAGAGTTTCTCCACCCTGCAGATGTCAGTGAACAGTGAGGAGCAACCAGATATAGAAAAGAAAGTCTATTAGCATACACCTAAGCATTTGAGGAGGCAGCTGCTATAGTATACAGAAAGGAGCAAGAATGACCATAGACCACCAATTCTAATGTGTTCTGCTAAGCAGGCAAAGCAAGAAGGGCTGGGGGTTTAATTAAGAATATTTGGTTTGAATAATATGAAGAACCAACCTGACTGTGGGATTAATTAGACTAGGGAACAAATACTCTTCCAAAGGAAGAGGTGGAATTTCCATTGCTTGAAACTAAGGAGAATCCACAGCAAAATAACCGCCTCATGACTTGGTAAAGCAATACAGTAGACATTCAGTAGGTATACTCCAACTTTAAGTTGTCAAAAAATGAAATTTGCATATTGAAAGAAAAGGACTGCCTGGTCCTATAGCCAGAGGGTGGGCTAGAGAATACACAATTTCTGCAACATGAAAACGAACAACACCAATAACAAGATACTGCAGCTGAATATACATCACTGGACAAGAGCATGGTATCTTGCTAAATCCCTAGTGCATTGGAGGGACTCTCAAAAGCAGTGCCTAAAACCTTCCAACCTGCTGCCAGGTGGAAGAGAAAAATTTCCCTGTATCTTTTTATCAGGTGCAAATACATTTCCTGCCTTGAAAAACAGTGCCAAAGGGTGCTCAGTTCTGTGCACAGCATCAATAAGGTGGCATTGAGCCCCATCTCTCTGTGAATTTCTGAAAAAAGAGCGGCGGGGAAAAAAATATACTACCCATTTCTTCTGCTATGCTTTCCCAAACATCCATCTTCAGGGGTTTCTGTCTAAATAAAACCACCCTTGTTAACTTGCAGCCTATTTCATTGCACCTTTTTATTAAATATCAGTTCCCTTCTCTTTACCCTTTTAAGCCTTGAAACCCACCTCTGCAATGCAGCATCTTCTTTACTTAATGATCACATTCACCTTCTCTTCAGCTGCATCCCTTAAAACCCCACCATCTATCAAGAAAAAAAACAAACAAATTTTTATCCTATTTGCCATGAAAATAAAAATGTCCTTTTACATTTTCAAATATTTTATATTCACTGCGGCCCAACTGTTTCAAGGAGCCTGTAAACTAAGTAGCTTATAAATATCATGCAATTTTGAAGATGCATGCCTTATTCAAAGAAGCCCTTGCAAATCTTATCACGGCTTACCACTGATCTTACAGTCATGCTTTAAGATTTGAAGCAAGTCAAATCATACTAAAATGTAACAGATGTAACAAGAATCTTTTTATTCTCACCATTTTGCATAAACAAACCTCAGTGCAATTCCCCTGCTCTTCATCAAACCTCAATTATGACCCTTCTTTCAAGGTTCTCATTATTTTGCCATCTAATAACATTCTACAAATTCAAAAAGATATCACACACAATATCTGCTACTCCCTCTGTCAAAGAAAAGGGTCACCAAATTTTCTGCAGAGAAGGGAAAAGGAAGAAAGTACCTGGAACAGCCTCCTATAAACTTATTTTTACTATCAGAGAAATTTATTTTTACTGGATAAGAATTTCAGGTACTAACCCAAAACACACGTGCTTTACAAACCATGACTGAGGTCAGAAGGATTTCTAAAAACCAGCATACTCGTCACACTGTACTTTAGTAAATGCAAGCCTTCTATATTTGTGTACAGTACTGTGGAAGAGAGGAATTGCTAAACAAATTACTACATTTCACTACCCAGCAGGGTAATAACCATAGCAACATCTCATAGAAGAGGAAGAAGGTTGAAAAATTGTAGCTCTGGGATTAGATATTTGTAGAGTCCATTTTGAAGATAAAATCTTTATTTAATTAAATGTTTATTTAATTTTGGAGGAAAAAAGTCTTGTGTTTCTATGGTAGATTTGAAAATTTATAAGGAAAGGTATATAACCTTGCTGAAATTACATGATGCTATTGCCATATTTTACTAAAAAAGAATAGAAATGAGGTACATCTATACAGTGAGTAGCTGTACAGATATTAATCAAACATACAAAAGGATGAAGTGAACACACAAAGGTTAGACAATTCAGGTTTCACATCCACCTCCTTCTGGGACTGAGCATCATGTAACATAAGCATTTGCTAA
>VZTM01015102.1:1691-13759 GCA_013400555.1 Jacana jacana
AAAGAAAAAAAAAAAAAAGCAGCAAATAAGCAATGAAAGAGTATGTCAGAATTAGGATTTTTATGTGGGTTAAAATGAGCTGGAATGGTACTTCGAATTAGCTGTGAGGCACAGAGTACTGCAGAGGGGTGTGCAGCTAACAGGAATTACCTTCTGCTGGCTGGATGTAGGAGAAAGGCAGTATGAGAAAAAAATATTGAAGAAGACATCTATGTACATGTGTGTTCTGAGTCTCCCGGTTCTCCCAGAATTCAAAGCCATTACCTGCTTAATATAGAGGTTTTGGAGAGGGGAGTTCAGGGAGCAAAGACAAACTATAGATAGCTCTACTCATAGCTGGAGTATGTCACAAAGAAAGAGGAAAGATCCAAAATGACAGTCACTCAGGGTCACCCATGGGGGACAGTGGGTTGGACTGGGCTTCCTTCAGCGACAATGAGTAGATTTCTAGACAGGAATAAGAAACTGAATTTTTGCTCATTGATACTAGTCATTAGAAAAGTAGCTAAGCAGAATAAGGAAAGAGTTAGGAAAAACAGCTTCCCAAGTAAGTGCAATGATATCCTGAGATGAACCATGAATTGGTTTGCCCATATCTTCCTGCCACCACTTCAGGATTCAGCATTCCAATTTCCCTCCCACCTATTCTGCAATTTCAAGACAAACCAAAACTAAGGCAATCTTGTGAATACATCTGATTTGTGTAAAAATCAACGGGGTGTTTTTTGCTCATCTTGCTTGTAGGTGGCTGAGCTTTGTGAGCTGCATTTATATTGCCTAGTTTGCACAGTCTGGGGCCAATCTGGATGTTTTTAAGTAAGAGTTACTCATTTAGCAGGAACAGGTAATTCACCAACTACCTGAATTGTTTAGGCAAATTCCCTGCATTATCCAAGCTTTTGCTTCTTATATACTGATGCAGTTTATTTATTACTCTTTGAAATGCATGCCTGGAATCTTTTACTGCATTCTTATAGCTAGAAACCTAGAGCTGGGTTCAAAAATTATGACATCAGAGGCAAAATACCAGCATCATCAAGTCCTGAAAGTCCTGTCTCTCAGTTCCCAGTACTGTTGATCTCCAGATTTCTGATTTTAGGGATCTGATGGAGATAAATACATACCTTGTATTTGATTTATTTCTGTATTATTAAATCTCGTTTGTGCTTCACCCAGATACATGTAACAATGTGAATTTATTTCACGCCACGGTGGATCATGTCATCAAAAGTCTGTGTTCCCTTTGGAAATACTGCAGTGGCTTGCAGGCTTGGGAGCATATGATATTCCTGACTCAAGATCCTGTGATGGGAACAAAATTCATAGTAAGTTGGTAATTACATCTGGTGCTATACTGTGAAGATACAGGCACTCAGAGACAAGCATGTCAATACTCTGTGTTTATATTTTTGCAAGATAGGAGAAATTCAATTTTATTCAGCTATCTCCCAGTGACTTTCTGCAACTTTTTTTCACTTTTTATTTTAAAGATAAATTGCTTGGTGCACTATCAAGGATACTTAGAATTTAAGAATAGAACCTATTAGTCTGTCACTCTTCCGGAGACACAGACCTTGAAGAGTCTGAAGAAGTAGACTTTATGTGACAGCATAATAAGGATGTCAGGCCCCCTCCCTCCTCCCACAATCTTCTTGAACAACATTTTCCCCAGCAGGGAAAATTAATACACTTCAAAAGTTATAATGTCCTGGAAAACATACATCAGCTATCAGCATGATTTTCTAAAATGAAGCAGTGTGGAAACCACATTCTTAATCAACTTTTACAAAACAGCTCTCTTCTCTTTTCTAAAACAACAACAACAAAATTAAAAAAGAGCTTCATAATGCTTTGAGTGTGCAGCATTAGATTTGCTAGTGAAGTGTGGAATATTTTTCTTTCTATGTTATTAAATTTCAAAGACATGCTCCTTTAGGGCTTGTCTTAAGTCTGTCATCTGTGCTGCTACTAAAGACTCTTAACACTTGGACAGCTCCATCCCTCCCCTTGGATCCCACCAGCGAATCCATCAAAACAGCACCACCTCTCTTCAACACAGGATTTCACCAGCCTGCCAACAAATGTTTGTATTTCATCACCGCTTAGCTGGCTTTTGTCATCACTTGAGAGTTGTCTGTATCACTTAGCAAGAAAGGGACACACACAAAAGGGGTTATCTCCTTAGTGTCAGAGGAAGCATGATTATGTTATTTGATCACAGCAAAGAGTGGCTGGTATCTTGCAAAGGATGGAAAACAGGGCAAAACTTAGGGAATGTAACTAAAGCTAAATAGTAAGAAAGAAAACAAAGATAAGAAATAAAGAGAAAATTGAGATGAATATAAATAAGTGGAAAATTATAAAGGATTAAGGAATATGAATCAATAAAATATTATGTAAACAGGAAAAGTAAACATGCTAGAAAAAATAAACTCAGATAAAAGGAAACAATATGAAAGAAACCTGGTAGTTTCAACTTTAAAATAAGAAGGAAGATATCATTATTGATGTTTTCCTCCTCACCTGTACCTTCTATACTGTTTTCACAGAATCATACAATCACAATAGTGTGGCTAGAGTTGGAAGGAACCTTAAAGATCATCGAGTTCCAATCCCCTTGCCATAGGCCCGGACACCTCCCACTAGACCAGGTTGCTTCAAACCCCCGTCCAGCCTGGCCTCGAACACTTTCAGAGATGGGTCAGCCACAGTTTCTCTGGGCAGCCCAGACCAGAGCCTCACAACCCTCACAGTAAAGAATTTCTTCCTAATATCTACTCTACATCTTCCTTCTTTCAATTTAAGACTGTTGCCCCTCATCATATCGCTCGAGTCCCTGATAAAGAGTGCCCCTCCATCTCTCCTGTAGTTCCCCTTCAGGTACTGGCAGGCTGCTATGAGGTCTCCCCAGAGCATTCTCTTCTCCATGCTGAACATCCCCAACTCTCTCAGAGGTGCTCCAGTCCTCTCATCATCACTGTTTTCTAGGTGTGTGCAAAGAGGTATATATAAATTATTACCCATCAGAAGAATGTCTGAAAATAAACAATGAGCATCAGGGAGAAAAGTATACCATTTTCTGACCTGCTGAAGATGGGACACTTTCCAGTATTTCTAAGGACCTCAGAAAGAGTTCAAGCTTCAGAGCAAGCTGAAAACAGATGCCTTTGACAATGATTTGTGTCAACAAAAAGGGAAAATATTCAAAGCACTTAGATGTTTGTGTCACTGACCGGCCTGTGTTCAAGGAAATATTATGACTTTACATAGCAAAGCAGTTCCCCCCATTACATCAGGCATATGATGGTGAATCAGAAAGTAGTTAGGAAATCTGTAAGCAATCCAAGAGTTCAAAATTATATCAGAGACTTGTCATGATAGGGCTAAGCCCAAGTTAGGAGTCCTGCAAGTGAAATGGGAAGGTATAGAATGTTCTTAAAACTGAGCTTACAGTGTCTCAGACCTGATGTAGCAGAACAAGACAACTGCGGCATCAACTAAGGACTTTGAAATCCCTCAGAGCACAGCTGAATTAGACCGAGTAGATTCTGAAGCATCTTTGGGGGAAAGTTAAGAATATCTAATGGTGGATCTGAATGCACAGATGTAGTCCCATGAAAAACAAATGCTGGCTTGGCATCATGTTTGAAGTTAAGAATGCAACTGGAAGTTCGTAGCAGTTTAAAGCACTGCCAGTTTCCTGATTAGCTCCCTCAGAAAGAAAACAAACAGAGATGACAGATGATGATGTCCCTATCACTGAGCAATACTTTTTGCTACACAAATCATGTTATTTTCTGTTTAGAGGAGGCAGCACGGTTATATCATTAAAAGAATTGCTGACAGCTTCTGTTATTAATGGTCCCAAATGTGCCTCCTGCCATCTGTGATCGGCAAAAGATAGTAGTAGGCACTGATCTGCATTGAAGCTAGCTTTCCTGACTACTACTTAATGAAAAGGCAGAATTTTTTGAGGAATAGATCTGTTTCTTAGTGGTTTTTAAGAATGCTCTTGACATTAGTCATCTGTTTTGTAAAAGATGGTAATTTCACAGGGAAGGGCTACTATTCTAATGAGTTAAGACACAGTTTGCACTTTTCAATGTATTTTCATCACACACAAATTTGTTGGGAACTGACTTTGATATCAGCACAGCAAACTGGAACTAGGGGGGTTTGGCAATTTTCAGAGAAATAGCCTGACTTTGAGGTAATGCTGTGTCAGTTTGCAACAGGGTACAGTCTTTTTTCACTTCAATTAAGTCTTTGTCCAGGACACCAAGCAACTGTGTAGCCCTGAGATTGCAGGACTGCTCTTCCCCCTCAACCAACCTTCAATTGCAGGGCTTGTCGAACTACAGCCTTTGCTATAACTGCAGTTTGGGCAGTACTGGGGCTACACTTTTTCATTAATTTTCTTTTCTTTTGCAATTTCTGTATGATTTTCTTTCTTTCTAGAAGGTTATCTTGGTCAATCAAATTGATGCTAAGATAGCTGTCCCAGATTTTTTCATCAGCTGTTCAAAAATTCAAAAGAATCAACTTGAAAGATGGTCAAAAAAACCAGAACAAGCTGCAAAATGTCTTGGCTGGGGCTTTTTTGGGGGATGTTTTTATTTTTTTTTATAAATCAACAGAATTCAACTGACTCAGCGTTTGATGATTGCTCTGAGCATTTCTGCAAGCAGAATGGGAGAGAGAAGCATGTACTGAATTTCACTGACAGGTCAGGTGCCAGCAAAGGTGGCTTTGCTTGTTGGCTAGTTAGGTTTCCATTTTATTCAACACAATGAACACTTATTCTCTTTCCATTGTAAATGGAAATGTTAATCTATCTCTGAATCTTAAAGTTTCTCAATCCTCTAATTTACAGTTTGCTAATTACAGAAAACTTACGATGCTTTAAAGAAACTTGCTTTGGAATAGAAACAGGAGAATGTCAAACTTTTCATAAAAAAAAAAGAAAAGGACTATTTGAAAGCAAAGATGAAGAAAGTTGGGCATTTTTCCCCCTCTCAAGTAAACAATGCAAGTAAAAATATTTTCCACTGTTTGTTTATGATGGAAGGATAAAATCATCACTTTAGGGTCAAGTACAGTACACAAAAGTGAATTACTGACACTGCAGGAAATCCTGCCATCAGTTGCAGTAGGCCTTTTCTTGAATTACATTATGCTATTAATTTTCAAAGAAAAATGAGGGTGGTAACACTTACTATGAAAAAAAAATATCTCTAAGCCGTAAACAGTTTTTGTACTGAAATATGCTTGACCCTGGAAAGAGCACAAAATGAACCAAGTGGGTGTGAGGGAGGAAAAGGCAGCACAGCTATAAATGTTGCCCTAAAGAAGCTCAGTCTACAGCTCTACTACAGCACTTGCATAACATGTTATTTTAATCATGAATAATTGCAGAGAAATGAAGTATCTCATGGCATTATAAGAACTCTAAAAAAGAAATCATTAAAAACATCAGGGGATTTCTATTAAGATTCGTATTAAGAGGGTCATTCTTTTAATTGTAATATTGCCAGCATAAAACATAATTCAATGCAACAGAGTCCAGCTTTTATTTAGACAGTTATCCTCCTGGACTAATATGGTGGTTAAAAAAAATAAATGTTCAATATTTGTATTTAATCTATTCTAGTGCCAAATTAATTTAACAGTGCTCATGATGAGTCCATCTTAGGGGGAACTTTTGTTTTAGGATTTAGTCTCATGGCAACATGACAAGATGTCTCGTATTGTACCAGAAGGATCCCTGAGCATAGAATCTCATTTCAGGGCTTCAGTGATGAAAAGGTGTCAGCCCATCCCATGGGCGGATATGCGTGTATGTTCAGTTTTTATTCGGTATACTGCTGATTTTCAGCAGTGTCAAACTAGTGTAGCACCAGTGTAACAAGGAGAATCAAGCTGCAATCCCACTCTCTCATATGCATTTCAGCTCTCGTCTGAAACTTCACAGACATGAAACAGAAAGTCAAGGGTTTCCTCCTGAGAGAAAAAAGGTGAACTACTTGCTGCATAGCTAGTGCTATGTCACTAGATACCCCTACACACACCACAAGTAGAGGAGGAGACAAAAAAAGAAAGAGATCTAGTGCAAAACTAGTGCATATTCTTATTCATTTACATTAAGTAATTTTGTATCTGAGCATAAAGCTAGCTGCAGAATACTTGGGAATAACATCACCGGGAGGCAGGTTTGTTCACAGTTCCCATCGCATGGTCCTTTTGCATGCAAGATTCCTGTTAGCTTGTGCATTTGACACACAGACAGAATTCTACACAAATTTGCCCAGGCATCCTCGATGTATATTTATTTAAATATCAGAATAAAAACCAGTCAGGCACTGCATACTTCTCTGTAAGGACACTTCAAAAATACAATCCAAATTCTCTTTTAAAGATGACATTTGAAATTTCATGTCCACACTAGGAGAGAGGGAGGTTTTCCAGCCATTTTAGATCTACCACTACTTCCAGGTAGATAGGAATCAACCCATCCATCTAGCCAGCTAAATATTAAATGAAAGAATGGCCATTGTCCAAAGCTGGGTTTCTGATAGCCGCAGATTGGAGAGGCTGTGGAAGAGCTGTCATTACCAACAGATTTATGTTCTGTAGTATCCTGGCAGCACATGCTGCTGTTGCTGACAGGATCTACAGCACTGAGGATGGATGAGAGTGCCTTGCTGCTGTGGTACTGGAGAGAGTTGTCAAGTACTCAGAAGCATCTGCAGGAAGCTGCAAGACAGAAGATTCTTATTCAAATGAGCATAAACTCCCTACATGGAGACAGAATAAAAATGGTCTGGGAAGAGGTGTACAGGGCAAATAAATAAGTACAATGCTGGGAAAAATGAAGCTTTGCAGAAGTGCAAGGTTCTGAACCTGGGTCACAGCAATCCCAAGTGCAAATACTGGGCTTTACACACAAAGGCTGGGAAGGAAAGTGGATTGAGAGCAGCCATGAGGAGAAGGACTTGGGCGTGTTGGTGGATGAGAAGGCCAACATGAGCTGGAAATGTGTGCTGGCAGCCCAGAAAGCCAGATGCCTCCTGGCTGCATCAAAAGAAGTGTGGCCAGTGGTTTGAAGGAAGTAATACTGCCTTTCTGCTCTGGTGAGACCTCCCCTGGAGCATTGTGTCCTCAGCACAGGAAGGACACAGACCTGTTGGAACAGGTCCAGTGAAGGATCATGAAGATGATGAGAGGGGCGGAGCACCTCTCCCACAAGGAGATGAGATATTGATGAGAGAGTTGAGGTTATTTGGCCTGGAGAAGAGGAGACCTTATAGAGGCCTTCCAATATCAAAAGGGGTACTTACAGGGAGGACAGGGAGGGACGCTTTCATCAGGGAATCTAGCAACAGGACAATAGGTAATGGTTTTAAACTGAAAGAAGGGAGATTTAGATTAGATATCAGGAAGAACGTTACTTTTAGGCACTGGCACAGGTTGCCCGGAGAAGCTGTGGATGCCCCATCCCTGGAAGTGTTCAAGGCCAGGCTGGATGGGGCTTTGAGCAACCTGGTCTGGTGGGAGGTGTCTCTGCCCGTGGCAGGGGGGTTGGAACTTTTTGATCTTTAATGTCCCTTCCAACTCTAACCACTCTGTGACTGTATGATTCTATAAATTCACATGCTCATTGAAATGAGAAATGTGGTGTTTAAATGACCCAGTAAGTTTCTACAAGTGGTCATGGTAGGTGTGTTGTTATAGTGTTTAAGGGATCCTACTTCGGGACATAAGGCAGTTGCTACCTGCTTGAGGTTGGCCAGGACAACCCACCCCCATCCCCTTTACCTCCCAGTATGTTATTTCTGAATTATCCATTATAGGGGTTTTAAACCATTTTCTGAAGGACCTGATCTTGGTTCCTGTCAATGGCAAGACACCTTAGCAAATCCAGATGAACCATTGCTCTGATATGTTATGACAATTTCTCTGTTCCTACAAATGTCTATATTAAAATTTTTATTTCAGCTAAATGGTTCTCTTTACAAAAATAAGTTGCAGAAATATTCAGTGGAGAAGACAGAGGAAGGTAACCTGCTCAGAATATTTTGCAACTATGATAATTAAAGTATAGTTTCAGGGGTTTTGTCTAGAAATTAGTTTATAAGAATTGTATTATACTGTATGGTGGAATATCAGGCAATAGGTGTTCCTAGCCAATTGACAACCCATCACAGTGGATTGAGGATATTAGTTTGATGTCTGTTTACTTACTCTGTGCGTTGTGACAAAACCTCTAAAAGGTTAAGCTGGATTGCAACAGTTCTTGATAGTAAAGAAAACATTAACTGGAAAGCCTGGATGAATGCTAACTTAGCAAGGCTGACAGTGCCAAAAGAGTTCCTATCAAGAACAATGAAAAATTATCCCTGGGGTTTAAGCTAAAAAAGGGCACTGAATTATTTCCAAAAAAGTGAAAACTCTTTTTGATTTTAAATCCTTGTAAAGCACAGTCAAGTTGAAGCTGTCACAGTAATCTGAATGGAAGTTTCATTTCAAATCCCTCACAGCCTATAATGTTCTGATTTTAAAGGTTAAACAAGCAGTAGAAATACAAGTTGATTAACCCTTGTCTTCCCCTCTCCCAAACCCAACTAAACCTAAACCATCTAAACTAGTTGGAGACCAAATTGAACATTGTAGCTGACAGCTGGTGGAAACACTGATGGAGGAGGAGAAAGATCAAGAAAACAGGAACTCTACCAAACTTGAAAATTATGTCTTAGAAGATTTTACTCATCTTAAACCTCTGGCATCAGCCACTTCATAAAAGAGAGAGAGGAAAGTGTTCTTGTTGCAGAACTCTTTAACATACAGGAAACACACGAAGAAAATGCCTTCTTCCCCTTTTACGGTCTGGTCTGTCAGAATGAACAATACCCAATCTAAAGCAATTTCCTCCTTCTACTTTATGAATATTCTTTGTTTTACAACATGTTTTATAAGATCATTTACAAATCTCCCTTTTTTCCCCCTGCAAAACCTGGGAGCTGTATCTCTCTTCCCTCCAGGAGGACTTAAGCTAATTAAATTCACTTCTCTTTGGGAAGGAGGGATGTTCTGCTGTACTGGTGTTTTCATTACAGCATTACAAGCTCTCTTCTTCTTCACAAAGCAAGAAACACAAATGACCTTTTCCATGTATGTGCAAATTGCCAGACAGCAGGGATAAAGAGCCACAGGTTTGGAAAGACATCCAAGGACATTTATAGAGGGAGGAGGAAATATTTGGCTAAAACATAACTAAAGGTATATACATTTTCAGTATGTGAATATTTTGGTCAGCTTCCATTGAAGAAATTACTTCCAAGAAGCTATCCATATGTGAAAGTTAAGCATGTTCCTCACAATACTGAGAGATCAGAAAGGCAGATTACTTATTATTGCTCTTGTTCTTCAATTAATTACTTCCCCAACAGACTGCCACTCTCTCTCTCTTTTATCAATGCAGCCACTCACTGGCATGCAACCTATCTCTTTATTTCTGTCATCTGTAAATTTGCATTACATGAAACTGAATGACTAGGTGACAAAGTTCTGGAGATCTGATGACTTCACATCTGTCATTGTCTTTACCTGTTTTCCTCTTCTGCAGAGGAAAGACTATACAATAAGAGGAACAACACAAAATTACTGTCTGTCAACCCTGAGAAAAGAATGAAGCTTTTCTCAGGGAGCTCAGGTTCAACATGGCATCAGTCCAAGGCAGGTCTCCAGCCCAAGGAGATTCATGGTTTTGCCATCAATACAGGAAGACAAATTGACTTGCTCTTGTCTGATTTTTTTTCCCTCAGATACTCTCCCTAATGAATGCATCAGGAATCACACAACTCCCTGCTGCATAAAAATGAATGACTTCCGCAATATACCTCTAAATTTGAGCAAAAAAAAGTGCTGGGTGGTTATGCATGACCCAGTTTGATGAATTTGCTTATCTAAAGCTCTAGGCTCCTTCAGCATCAAAATCTAACAACCGAATAAATAATGAGAAACCACAGCCTCAACAGCATAGGAATGCTTCTTGGAAGACTTCAACACCTTCCATTTCAGCTGAGACCTGTAAGAAATAGTTTGGTTTAAGCTGGCTAACATTGGAAAATCAAATCCTAAGGGATGACAGTGTCAATACACATCTCAGTAAGGCTTTAGGTTCAGAACTAAACTTCTGAGTAGATTTGCATTGGGGCGGGAAACACCATGATGTATGGGATGGTTAAGCACTCTACCCTTGTTGCAGACATTCAGCAAGAAGCAAGAGGTAAAAGACATAATTATTAACACCATTTTGGTAATTCAGGAAGAAAACTCTGAGGGAATCACAGTCTTTTAAGCTCAACTAAGAATATATAGGAAATCTCTTTACATCAAGCCTTTAAGATCCTGTTATACGTCCATAGTTATGTACCATGCTCATCATTGGTGAAACACTGCTACAGCACTAAAGGTTTCTGTGTCTGTAACAATTTGTAATGAGGGTGTTTGATAGAGAAGAAACAGAGATTTGCTGGATTTTGATATCAAGCTGACAAGAACAGCAATGTGGGCAGGAGAAAGGAGCACAGCTTCTACTAACGGACAAGGAAGAAAACTTATGTCAGCACTCATAACCTGAACAAAAGGAAAAATCATAAGGCCATTGAGTCAAGCAAGAAGTTTCAGCATGCATTAGGAAGTCTAGCCAACTGCCCTGTGAGCATGGTGCCTTTGCATCTATCCAACACACTCCTCTCACATGAATCTCCTTATAAAACCTCATTCTGCCAAAGTAACCTATCTGTCAATGAGGACACCCCTTCACTCTTATTGCTGAAAAAAATATTGCCATTGGAATGGGAAACCAACAGGCAAATGTTAAAATAGGGTTATTTGCATCATGAGAAGCAATTCCAGATAATTTTAAATTTTCTATCTGCATTGTGTCTTACACCCTGGTGTTAAAAGCTGGTAAATTACGTTAGAATCCTGTCCACTGAGTGTAGAACTACTCATAATTTAATCTTCCTAATAAAATTAAAAGTGCAGTAGGATCCTTCCAAACTAAGAGCAGGATGATCTATTAGCATTTCAAGTGTGTTTTCATACACGGTTACTGATACCAATATAAACAAATTCTATAAAGTATGAGTAATTTCAATACTTTATTTACTGAAACCTGAAAATAGAACCACTGCCTCATCAAAGGTATAGTTTAGGCTTTTTAGGAGATTTTTTTAGAATTTATTAGAAATAAAATTAAAAGTGTTCTGTAAAAGCATAATGGGGTTCTGTAGAAATGATTCAGAAAGCCTGCTGCGGTGAGCAGAGAATACGTTCTTAGCCTGTGTAATTGTAAAAGCAGTGAAGTGAATAGAAAATTAAGGGGCAGATACTTGGCACTGCCTCAGTGAAAGCAGGATTAGTCTACCTGCTGTGGATCAGGCGCTGCAGGTTTCTGTGCATGCATTTACAAACGCCACAGAAAAATGAATGCATGTTTACCTTCCTTGCATTCTGGGGTGATCTGTGAAATGAAAACTGAATGAAGTATAAAGAAAAGTGCTTACAGTCCAGCATAGACTAAATATTGAATATATCCAACTCTCTCTTACTCCATTTTTAATTATCTTCCCATTCATATATTTACCCCCACTACATGCAAACTCTAAAAAACATTATATAAGCAAATATAAGCTCTTGTGAACACACTTTTCTGAGACGGAATGATACAACTCTTCCAAAGTAAATTTAAGTGTCTTTTCTTGGTCCTTACTGCTTGTAAGGATCTTGCATAAGTAAAAAAACAGCACAAATTTTTCTGCCTTTTAAGACGAGCCAGNAATTTCTAAGTTAGTTGGTTCCAATATTATGCTAGAACAAGCAGAAGTGCACGATATAGTTAGTTTTGGGATAAGGACTAAAGCACAGTTTTTACTTGTCATGTGTGTAAACACTCATTTCTAAAACACACGAAAAAGTATTAGTTACCATTTCTACTGCCCATGTCAACTTCTTATCACTTGCAACAGAAAAGAAAAAAAAAAAACAATAACAAAATCCACTGC
>VZTM01015102.1:15620-45638 GCA_013400555.1 Jacana jacana
AACAAAATCCACTGCATCACTTCAAGATAGAAACTACATACGTGTGAATGACATTTTCCAGAAATGACTCCTAGCATATTTGAAGTAATACATCATCTCCTTTTTCCATCTATTTCTATCTCCTTTTAATGTCTTATTTAGTTATCTTAGCAATACTTTTTTTATTATTATTTTTTTAACCCAGGCTAAGAAGGAGCCAGGATTCATGAATTTAAAAAGCATTTTTGGCTTTTCTGACAGCCCTAAGGGACCCCACTGTGGATAGCAGGAGATAAGCTCATATTCAGGAATGATATCCCTTCTCTTATGACCTCCAGTCTTTTTGACAGACAAAACACCTCACAGAGTTGTAAGATAAAGGTCTGGGATGATTTTTGAGGCCACGAAGATTCTGAAAGTAATTTTTATATTCTTTTAATGGTATAAGAAAGGGACAGCAGCAATACTAGTGCTATAAATGACTTTGTGAAGAATCTCTCCTGATCTTCACACCCCAGATTCTCTGTCACAGACACAAGTCTAATGTTTTCATTCATCATCTCAGCGTAGATAAAAATGATCCATTTTTTGAGGAGGTTATTGTCTTTGGATTACTTCTTCTAAACACATAACCTTATCTATTCAAGGTGGATGCCTGGCTCAACCATGACCTTGTCAATCTCATTAAGTCTTGAACGAATTTTCTCAAATTTTCTTATCAATCAAGGTAATTGCTTCTTGCAGGAAATCCAATCTTCTGTTAACCACATCATTACCTGGTGATCGAAGCCCTCAAACCCTGTGTAAGCTGAAATCACTCAAATCACCCAAGAGAATAAAGAAGCCTAAATTTATAAACAAATCTCCACAGGTAATTTCCATTTCAGCAGCTATTCCCCTGTTTGTCAGATACCTTGAACTATTTTTAAGATTAAAAATACTTTGACATAATAGTTTTACATCAGGCTTTGGAGTCATAAAAGGTGACATTATCCATACAAAGGTCGTGTAAGATGAGAAGAACATGAAAAGAAGGAAGAAAAAAATCTGGATTTTAAGCAGGGATCTGAACAGTATAGCAGATAAAAATCTAAGAATATAAGAAGATCCATACAGATGGGGTGAAATGTCCATTTAATCTCAATCTCCCTACCTGGTAAAGAGAATAAGAACAGGGCAGCAATATAGTGATACCTCCTCAGAGTAGTTTTGTGACTGTGAGCAACCTGCAGCTTTCCTGAGAGCAGTCTAGTTATATTTAACAGCTCACACTGAATTTTTCTTTTGTGATCCTGTCCAGTTGATTTGAACCTACACAAGCTTTTAGCGCATACCATCTCTCCACCTCTATTTTACCCATGAATGGCTTGGATGCCATGCTAATTCAGGCCAGAGGAAAAAATACTTAACTTTGAAATAGGCAAATGTAATTAAGATGACTGTGGAGAAACATTTGGGAAGGGTTGGGAGCAAGTAAGGAAAATTGTTGTTCTGTTGATACATCTCACAGAAAGTTTTAGCAAGAGGCGCCCTACTTTCAGAGACACTATGTCCATTCCTCTTCTACCAGCACAACAGCCCTCATGAGGTGAGGATTGCTGTTGTGTGCTTATAATTCTGAGCATTTATGAATCAAAAATAATTATTTCATAAGGAAAAAGAAATTATTTCCAGTAAAAATTGATATTTTTTACCAACATATAGCTCTGATACTTGTTTTCAACATTTGAAAAGAAAATGTATTAATATAGAAATCTTTCTTATTCTCTCTCCTGAGGATCTAGGCAGAAGTCCTTGTCCTATTAAGTTGGTGGGAATGTCATCATTGACTTCAGTGCAGCCAAGATTTTTCCTATTGGTGTGTTCTACTTGGTGGGAAATCTAACTAGGTCACTGAACAAAATCAGCAAATTCCTCCTTACATACAAAACTGAGGCGCACACAAAAAAGATGTATGCATTAAGTAAATCCCTTCACTATTGAGCTTTTTATATATATATATATATATATATATGGACTTTCTACAAACTTTAATGTAAGAAAATCTACATCCAGCCAACCACATATCCATATGCCTTCTAACTCAACCCATTTGTTACACAAATGCCAGGTCTGCTGATGTTCTCTGTGAAGGAGGGGTGCTGGATGATATCAAATAAACACAAGCTAAACTCTGCTCTCTCAGGAAAATCGTGTTTGAGCTTTCTCTCATCTCATGTCCTGTTCCACACAACACAAGTAATTCATCATATTGCAAGCCTTATTTTGCACTACAGTAATTATTTCTCAGTCTGTTAAGCTCCAGATTATTTCCCCCCCCCATCTCAAGTCTGTTATACTACTGGAATGGTTACTTTTCTTCTGTTTCCAAACTTACTAGTTTAACAGAATAACTCAAATTGAGGGCATTAGGTGGAAAGGTGCTTCTCAGTGGTTAGAGTATCTATGGCTGATCCTTGATTAACACTAGCACTTCTCCTTATCGGAACTAATTCATACTCATTCATAAAACTCACTGGGCAATACCGAGTTACAATGCATGGCTATAGCAGAGAAACTTCCAGAGGATGTGTGTAAACCTGCTGCCTTGAGCCACCTCTGGTGCCACATAAGAGAGCTAAAAGGACCAAGCATTTACATGCTGAGCAAAGATATCCACAGCTTGAGAATAACATGGGTTTTTGCTTGTTTGGAAGAATTACAACTCCAAGACTTCTGGAAAAGACTCACTCAGAAAAGACCTAATGCAGTTCTGGGAGCTAAGACAGAGTGAGGGCCTAAGACAGACTCTGCTTGATGTGAAGTGAAAAGGTGTTCTGCTTCTTGCAGTGACTGTCTGGCAATACACTTTTCATGTGACCATGGCCACCCTGCATCACCAGTAGGACTTTGGCACATCCAGATATAGACCCCACCTCTGCTCTGAATACTGTCACATATTGCAAACCTAATGATTTATAATTACAGTCAGAATTCTGTTATTTCATTCCCCTTCCCCCCACAAGAAATCTAACACTTTGACTGAAACGGAATAATCACTTTTATGGAGGCTTTTGTAAAAACATCACTAAGAACAGAAAATGTTATCACCAGAGAATTGCAGCTATCTGCCAGAGGGCTGAAGAACAAGAAAATGACGGTGATACTTTACGGTTCACCTCTTAGACATATACAAGGAACACAAGGAATCCAAGGACAAGGGCAGCACAGAAAAGGAGACACACAAGTGAGCTACACAAAGTTACCAGCCACTTTATTTTCCCTTTTACATGACCTAAATCTTTCCCTTTTATCTCTTTCTCTGGTCTCATAAGGAAAAATAAATGCTGGATTTCCAGATAGCCCGCACTCGCACAATGACTATATTTAAGCCTGGAAAAGACTTTTGGCTGCCTGCAAAATTTCAAGACATGTTTTGCATTAAAAATAAGACAAAGGTAACCACAAGTCTTTCATCTTTTCAGGAGTGGATTTCTCCAAAGTCGCTGCCCATCCAAGGCAGGAAAAGACAGCTTTGCACTTACAAACTCTTAGGTAGCTCTGCAGAACCTGGGAAAGTCCTTACAGGATGCTTTTCAATATTATTAACTAGGAGCAGTCAGTCATTTGCAATAAACTTAGTCTGAGATAAAGAGCAGATGGAAAAATCAGAATAAAGATCCCACAATGCAGACTGTGCTCAGAGCGCCCTGACCACATGGTGCCACTGGGCCGTGCATGGCCATGCCCAGGTGCCCAGTATCTGTGACAATGTTGGTTACCCACCTTGAAACACAGACCAAGGAGTCTAGCATGTGCACAAGTCAGAGGCCATCCGTGAAAGCCCAAAGTGTAATGAAGGTGGGGGTTGGAGCGCACCAGCTGAGGTAGGATCTTGGGGCATGTCAAAGGAGGAGCCCTGGGTGCACCACCACCCATCTCACCTGTGCCAGACAAACGGGGAGGTGAATTGTGAGTGTCCATGCTAGGACCCGAAATAATTTTGAGCTGCCTGGGAAGGTGATAGAGGTATTTAATAGACGGGTTGACATAGTCCTCAGTGACATGGTTTAGATATGGGTTTTAGCTTTATCAGAGTTAGGTTGATGATTGGACTAGATGTTCTCAAAAGTCCCTTCCCACCTAGACAATCCCATGATTCTATGACTTTATGCAATAAAACAGCAGCTTCTCTTACACGGAGGGAAAAGTTGTTGTGGATGCACTAGGGCCTGCAGACAATGAGTATGTCCAGACTTAAAGCTATCTAATCAAAAACAGATTAAAAATACCTATTTCGTACATGGCAGATATTCACAAAATAAAATAAGCTTCAGTCTTCTCTCTCACTGCTTTTTGTAGCGGAAGGTGAGAGATGAGCCTCTCCAGAGAACACACCAGAGAAGTCTAACTTCAGGACTTTGAATGGCCTCCAGCAAAACCGATCTGTCTCCACCAGCTTAAAAAGGGATCTTAAGAGCATTTGGCCTTCCAAACCCAAGCTTAGCTTATGTAACCTCATGTAGTGGAAGCCAAAAAAAGCTCCTTCTGGGATGTTTAATCCATTTTGATAGGCATCTCACATGCCTATAATAATGACAGGATCTCAAAAACTTACATTATTATACAGTGAGAGTTTTATTTTATCATTTTTATTATCCTAGTCTATGTGCTGGTATCCCTCCAGGGACCTCAATCAACGATCAGTGCTCTATTCAGCACCAAAATGTATTCTTATATAGTGAGAGCAGGATCCCAATAAACTGTCACACCGTTACTATATGCTAAGAATATACTGCTGACATTTAAGATTGGTAAATTAATATCTTAATTTTTTTAAGTTACTGTAGCTGTGTGTTTACAGATGATGAGTTAAGCCTTTGCTTTATTATTCATGAACACTGTTGCTACTGATGTGAATGTCTCATATAGTAATTGAGTTTAAAGGTTATGGTACACCCTTCCAGATGTAGTGGCCCTTTTAATCAGCAAAACAAATAATGCAGCACATTCATTAACAAAATTTTTAAAATCTTTTTTGGATGACAGACAGAAGTCAAGCATTAAAAATAGTAACTTGAAATTTCCTTTTTTTCTAATGCTTAATGTTTCCATACCTATAGGTAAGGATTATCTCAAAACCTAGTTCCAAGGTAAAAATAAATATAAAATTATTCCTAAATAAATGATTGCTTCTTTGTTGTTCATACATCATATAATTAATACCATGATCTGATCTAACATGTTAAGGAAATAAGAATTTGCCACCAGCAGGCTGAAAGAAATTTGTTTATTAGTTTACTGTGATTCAATTTATGAGAATGTGCTTCATTGATCTTTGCAAAAGAACTTTAATTGGAAATGAATATCACAACCTATTTACCACACCACTAAACCCAGTCTGCTACAGTTCATTAAAACTACACCTGCTACTTAATTTTCCAATAAGAGAAAAACTTTGAATTAATACAATAAGAAGCAGTTAGAAAGTAGGCTCAGTAGACCACTGTTTTAATCAAGGTGTTCCTCGTGTGCCCTTATGAAATTCTGCTGGGAGCTGATTGGGATTTTTTGTAGCATTTACATCGGAGCTTGAATTCAGACACTGCATTTTGATTACTGCTTTGAACATGTGAAGTCATTCCTCCTTTGCCTGAAAGATATAAAATCTATATCTAGCATGCAGATTCAGAAGAAGTATTTGAACACTTAGGAAAATATAGGCTCCTGTTCTAAAGCAAGGTCAAAAAGACCAAAATCAGTTTTTTCCATCTCTTGTGTGATCACTGGAGATTTAACTGGGGGGGAGGGNGTCATGTATACTTAAAGAAGCAAATTGAGGAAGAAGAGAATAGGGTCTAAGACCCTCATATCCTCGTCCCTAAATTTAAGCAAGAGTCAGAGCAATCTGAAAGGTCTTGGGAGTCTCTAGAAACTGTATTATTTCTGGGCTTGTTCCAAGGACTTATGCCACACCTGCCACCTTTATTATTAGGTGAGGCAAGGGATCCCTTTTAGCTTCATCCCTTTTAAAGATGAAGAATCACCAGAGTCCATGTTTTGTGATAACACTGTTACAGAATTCAGGGTAGGGGTACCCTACACCTCCTGCCAAAGGAGGGTGGGGAAAAGCATTGCCAGGTTCAGCTGGCTGAATGCAGGTCTTCACACACCACTCCTCTGAGCCAGAGCACACCCTCGTGGCTCAGTTCAGGTTTGTAAGTACTTCCAGTTGGTCAGAAAGGTTAAACTCCTCAGCAGCATTGCATAGCGGCCCATGGCTAAGTGCACAGTCCTTAGCCTTTAATACAACAGGACAGCAGGAAGCATGCTAAGTGAGCTGGAAGATAAGAAAGGCTGAACCCCAGTGACTACAAACATGCCATGAGCAGCCACCTCTGTAGCCTGCTGCAATGAGCATCCCACCTACCCAAAGACTCAGCAGGAGCCATAGGCACAGCTTGCCAAGGTAACACAAAGCATGCCACCATGCAGCAGCAGTACCCAGTTACTCAGATGAGCAGCTGGCCATGTGCAGTTACAAACACCGAACATGCTTTACATTAGAGAACAATGACAAATTCACTGGGGATAACAAAAGTTGGATTTGGAAATCTGACATTCATGACCACTTCACTGGAGTCTTTACTATTCAACATAGCTGTGAGAACAGCAGCAAACCCCTACTTTGGCTAGGACTGGGAGATTTTCCCCTAAAATAACGATCACACTCACAAGTAGGCCCCCAACCATATCTGAGTAGTCAGTCATTTCTGTGCTTAACTGTGGGTCCAAGATTTAGTCTTGATTTAGTAAAGTTTCTTACCAGTGAGCTTACTAAAAATATATAGCTCTTCCTGACGTAATATGTTTATCTTGATTGAAAAACAAGACCACAGTGAAACACTGCAGTCTTTTTCATAAAGGCTTTTTCATTTTAACAGTGTCTAATTAATACTATTATTTTAACATGATTACCCTTTGTGTAATATTTTAAGAGAATCTGAGAAATTAGTTCTTTCCCAGGTTATACTCAGATTATTATAATTTTTCATTAAAGATGTTTTGCAGGGTCAACTTCTGGCCCTGCATTTTGCAAAAATGGAAGGCACTAACTACTGCAGAATTATCATAGATCTATTACATCAAGAAAATATGGTATTGTGAAGCCTCATTGGGAAATTTGCCCTCTGGCTAATCAGACCATTGCTGACAGAATTATTTTTTTGTCCCTAGAAACACCCATTTGTCAGAATTGAAACTGTTCTGCTGAATAAAGAGGTTTCTGGTAATTCTCCAGACCTGGAAAAATCTTGGAATTTTTTTTAGAATAACCAGAATGTTCATTCTGATGTCTTTGGGGTGAGAAATCTCAAAGGGAGGTTTGCTTAAAACTACTTTTCAATTTGCAATTTAATTTCACATCTATTTCCAAAAAGATTAAATATAAAATTAAAAATAATGAAGCTTGTAATGAAATATTTTGAAGATATAAAAATAAACAAATAAACATTTTGAAAATATCCAAAGTAAATGTTTTCATTGGCTGCAAGACATTTTGTATGCTAACGTATGAAGATTGTTAGATCACCTTTTATCTCAAGTGGGAATATTCTTACAGGAAGGGATGAATGGTTTCCATTTAGGTCTGCTCTTCATCCTGTGAGGAGAGGGGTTTTCAGTGAGTAACTGTACAGAAGAGTGGTGCTGATAACACGTCCAGACACTTTGGAAGGCTGAGATCTGCTGAGGATGGAGGCAGCTCAGTGGTCTGTGTGATAAGTTGCACTAATGCTCCACTGCATCAGAAATGAAGGAAAGCCCTGTAGCTGTGCCCATTTTTTCTGACTTGCTGCATGGGCCTATGAGTTGGACCATTACGTTAATTTTCCTGCACTTAAATTGTTCCCTACTGGCTTGTGAAAGTATGATTAATATTCTTCAGGAATCTGTTATTAATTCTTCATTACAGCATAGTCGCACAAAAGGCAAGGGGAATGTTATGTCTGGCTTGTTGCACCTCACCAACCATTTCAATAAATATCTTAAAGAACAGAGGGTGTGCAGAGAATGAAGAGTAGAGACTCCTTACATTCCATGCACTGCAAAATAGATCACCAATCTGTCTGATTTAATAAAGAAATAGTAAAGAGTAGAGTTAAATCATAGAGCTGAGTGTTGAAAAGTACAGTACTGTGAATGTGCCTTAATATATTCAGCACTGAGATGGATATGTATTATATATGTTATTTATTTAGCTGCACAAAGGCAAAAAGGTGGCTGTTACATACGATACTGTTCTAATAAATATCGTGGTTACAAAACAAAATTATGAATGGTATTAAAAATGAAGTACACCCAAAACATACGACCTGTAAATAAAGGATATCCTATGGGGAAAAATAGCTAAAAGAATTCACCAGTGAATAAATACAACACAGCATAATTACAGACTCTTGTGTTTTTCAGCCAGGGTACAATCATACAGTTTACTCAAAAGTCTTGTAATATCCTCTGGGTACATAGTGCATTTATGAGAAAGCTTTCTATTGTGAGCTCGTTCTCTTCCTTGCCTGGCCCTCTGCTCTCTTTTAATGTACTTTTGGGAAAAAGTCTGCACTTGGAAAAGGGACGGAGCAGATTCTTAGAGAAATAATTGGCTTTTGGAAGTTCTAATTTTGGCCATTCCCCTTTCTCAGATCCTCCAAAGCCCAAATTTCACTGTTCATATCTGTTTCGTAGTTTACCCTGATTGGCCTTGGACCACATATTTTTTTTCTATGTCTCAAATTAATTTATTTATTTATTATCTTTTTCTGGCTATTAAAGAGAGGGAAAATGTTCATAATTAATTTATGCTAAATTCTCACCTCATTATTTTTATTTAAGACAATTTAGCAATTCAACCATTTTAAAGATACAGTACTACCATGTTAATCCAAGTATGTGAGATCACACATATATACTGCCACTGGTGCTCACTTCCCCAGTATGTATCTCTTAGCAATGAAAAGAGTAAAGGTAGAAAGAACCTGTTTGCAAATTCCTAATTGTTATACCTAACTTTAAGAGACTTTTAATTCTGAAGCAATGTGACCTTATGAGTGGACAGCAGCACTGTCAACTAATTAGGGTTTCGGCTATCTCACCATCAAGTCAGATGAGAACTTTTACTGTTATTTCTGCCCCCCGGTCACAGATATTCAACAAAACGACTATGAGTTTGTGATATTTAAGTATTTATATATAGTAATTTGACTCTTTCTTTATTTTCAGACTTCTGCAACATGGGAAAAATTCATATTGGAGATCCAGTTAAAACCAAAGTCAGAGAGATTTTTCATAGAGATTCTTTGCTTTAAAAAGACCCAAATATAGTATCTTAAATCCATTTGTCATTGATACAAATGGATTTGCCTCCTTCTTGCTTTGATCAATGGGAATTTGGTAGTTTGTGAGGGAGTTAAGCTTTCCAAAGGCAAAAAAAAGTCTGCTACAGGTTGTGTTTGTGGAAGCACCAACTAGCAACAATGATAAAATTTGACTGATTTGCTAAACCATGAAATCAAAGCTTGCTTTGTTCAGAGCATTAGCACAATTTCTTTTGACTGTGGATTATTATAGAAGATTCACTTAAAAAAATAAAAAGAGAGAAAGGATAAAACTATTGGGATTGAGATCATGAGGATGTTGAATGAAAACCAGGTTCACTCAGTTAAGCGTTAGCAAAAGTTTGGATTAAGATACATTTTAAAGCAGTTTTGGGATCCAAAAATAAACTGTTTAGATATGCATCTGAATCAGCTCAAGAATATTGTTGTTATTACAGAGAAAGCTCAGGCTTTATGAATGAATGGAGACTTGCTAATTCAAGGTACAGGACTGGATATAGCATCAGTCTCAGAGGGAAAAGGATACAACCAGATTGCTCCCCCGACACAAATTACACTTGTTGAAGTGGATTACAGAAGACACACATTCTAATGAAAAGTACTGCAGAGTGAACACTTCTGAGATGACAATGAGATATAAGAACTTGTTCTCCAAACCCCACTCTCCAAGCCTCTCTTCCTCCCAGCTCCTTGGCACTCCTAAGAGCTCTCAATCACTGCTTTCTGTTAAGTACTTGCTGTCTCATTTCCCTCCTGCTCATCATTTACCTGCTTCAGCTCCTCTTTGTTCCCTTAACAGCAGATTAAACTTTATTTCCCTCCCCCTCAATGACTAACCTCATCTTCAAACACCACCTCCAGCCTTTGCCATCCTTGCAGTGAGAACCTTGCAAGTACAAGTACTATGTTAAGAGGACAAGTTTCATTGAAGCTTTTATCAACACACAATTCCCAAGGCATGCAACACAGTGCTCAGGGAAGCAGCAAGGCCAAGTTGGACCAGGACAAGGTGAAAGAGTCCTCTAAGAAGTAACGAGACACCCTTCCTTTTCCTTCTGGTTTATTGTCATCATACTAATTAGCTCTGCAAAGTAGAAGTTCAGATTTTATTTATGTAAACATGAATGTCCTGAAAGATGGACATGGATCACTTCAGAACATGCAAGAAATAGAACACAAATGAATAGGCTAGGAAAACTGGGGGTTTTCAGGCTGGAGAAGAGGAGACTCCAGGGAGACCTAATAGCAGCCTTCCGGTACATGAAGGGGCCTACAGGAAGGCTTGGAAGAGTCTGTTTACAAAGGCCTGCAGTGACAGGATGAGAGGCAATGGCTTCAAACTGGAGAAAAGCAGATTTAGATTGGATATTAGGAATAAGTTCTTGACTATGAGGGTAGTGGAACACTGGAACAGGTGGCCCAGGGAGGTGGTTGAGGCCTCTTCCCTGGAGATATTCAAGGTGAGGCTCAACGAGGCCCTGGGCAACCTGGTCTAGTTGGAGGTGTCCCTGCTGACTGCTGGGAGGTCAGACTAGATGACCTTTGGAGGTCCTTTCTGGCCTGGAGCATTCTATGATTTAATGATTCATATGATTCTATGATTTATTATGTGTCATTTTAAACAAATCTTTAATCTTCATAAAGACATAAAACTTCTGCAGTATCAAATATCAAAGGTGAGGTACATTTCACCCCACTTGAGTTATATGGTAGTTAAATGTGAGGTACATTTCAACCCACTTGAGACAGGTTATATGTCTAGATTATTCTTGTGATGTATTTAAAGTATATTTGGATAAAATGAATCATCATACAGAAAATAGCTCTATCTCCTCAGAGACCACAGAGGGAGCAACTTCTAGATGACTGGAGGCAGTTGAGATGGAGTCTTTCACAGACAGATGAACAAACTGTACAAACTGTACAAATTAGGAAGATGTAATGGAATATTTTGCTTGAATCTCAACTGAAACATGTTAATTGGCTATTATTTGCAAGCTACTGACTTTTAAAAATGTATTTAAACAACAGCATGGAGTTAGAGAAGCAACTTATATTGTTACTTCAAAGCACTGATGTTTTGTAACATCTTTTAGGAAGAAATTCTTAACTGTGAGGATGGTGAGACACTGGCCCAGATTACCCAGAAAGCTGTGGATGCCCCATCTCTTGAAGTGTTCAAGACGGCTGGATGGAGCTTTGAGCAACCTGGTCTAGTGGGAGGTGTCCCTGCCCATGGCAGGGGGGTCGGAACAAGAGGATCTTTAATGTTCCTTCCAACCTGAACCATTCTATGATTCTAATTTGGTAAATTTTGGAGAAACAGTTCAGATATAAGTTGGATTTATCTCTAAGCATAAGGACACACCTTTAATACCATTCTTCCTCACAAAATGCATGGTTCACAGGAAAAAAAATCTTCTGTAATCAGTAACCAGTTCAGTCTTAAATGACTGATCTTCATACCACAAAATAACCTGTTCACATTCAAAGTAACAGCCATACCTGGCAGAGAAAAAAATTGAGGAAATGTAGTTACAGCCGACATGAAAAAATATATTTCATTATATTGTTGAGATCCAGCAATATAAAATAAGCAATAGAGCTTTGATAAAAGAGTATGGTGAACACAAGTCAGAAATATTCATTCATCAGATAGGTCTATAGAAGTTTGCACTGACATTCTGAATTTGGATAAACTGCACAGATTTTGATCTGTCTCTGGAAAGACCGAGGAATTGCTACTTCATCCAGGATATATACTAGGGAAGGCTTTTCATATAAGTGAAAGAGCATATAGTATAGAAAAAGAATAAGAAAATTCTCATTCAAAATCAAATCTAAATAGATACAGGGACTGTGAAAATTTATATTCATATTGCATAGTCTGGGTCTGAAAAGCTGAAACTTAGAGATTCAAAGCAACTCCAGCTACAGCTAATCAACAGAAGTGTGTTGAATTTGTAAGGGCCAGAATCCAGTTCCTTTACTCATGTTGAACTAACAGTCTCCCTTTACAAGAAGCCCCTCTTAAATCAATGAGTCTACTCTTGAAGTAACAACATCACATCCAGTGTCCCTTATGAGTTGATATAAACACAAAACAGATATCTGGTAAAGATAGTCCCTACTCTATGCAGCTGCACAGTATTGAGTAGATGTTATCCTAATATTGACTATTTGTTAGACTACAGATGCAGATTGCAGATGTGTAGGAGTAAGAGATTCCCACAACGTGTCAAAGTGGAATTAGCTTTATTCTGAAATGAAAATAATAAAAAAATATACTTTTTGCTTAGATTAAACATTAAGATGCCTTGATGGCTTTTAACACAAAGATTTAATGCATATTTATTCCAATCAAACTCCTAACACAAACAGAGATGAGTTCTAAATGAGTTACAATCTCAGGAAAAGATCTAGGAACCATTGCAGACAGCTCAGTAATTCACACATCAGCATTCACATCAGGAAAACAGACTGCAGGCTCCATGGTACAGAAGTTCCTATATGAAATATGTATTAAATGTTGGCATTTCATAGTCTGAAAAGACACACTGAGGTGCGGTCACTCTCACTTTGCAAACGTCATCGTAGTAGAAAAAATCCTTTAAGGAAAGGCAAAGCAATGGGCACGTACGTGTGAAGGGGGTGTTTCCAAGGAAAAATTACATTTGGATGAGGTGAACACAGCATAAGCACACTCTGCTCCACTTCCAGGTGAAGGACTCCAGAATGGTCATCTTTCACTGACAGTGCATTCAGCCCACTGGGGCCATGGGCATGCTGGCAGAGTCACAGACAGACAGACTGTTACAGATAACCATGTCAGTGGCTATCTGACACAACTTGTCAGAAGCTTGAGCTTCAAGAAACAGTCACTCCCCTATCAGTCTAGCTTTTATGGTCCATGGGAGAAGAAATGGCAAGCAGGGCAAGGTGGGAGCTTTTTAACTTGTCATAGATGTCAGGGTAGTAAATGAGAGGCAAAGACCTTCCAGAAAGCAGAGACTGGCCAATGCCAAGAGCCAAGGAGCATGGCTGTCTGTAGGGAAAGTGGAAACAGGTTGGCATGGAGAAAAGTGGGTTGTAGAAGAATAGTAGGGGGTAAGAGGTTTTCTTTCCCTCATTTAGCTTGTTAAAAAATAACAGTATGGCAAAATACTTCAGTTACCTTACAGTGCTCAATGACATTTCACCTTTCTGAGTATCAGAATCTTCTGTATCAACTTTGGAGTATTTCTCAAGACTCTGAAATAATTTGTTTTGCACTGACCATTACAAATACCCAGTAAGGGAAGGAACTGCTATTCTCCTCAGTTCTGGGGACACAATTAACAAACACAGAAGAAATTCTCTGTAGAAACTGGGTAAAGTCCACAGACTGGCATGGGGCTCATTCATGATTTCACAGCAACCCAATCCACTGATGACAGAGAGAGTTCACTGATCATGCCTGCTACCTCTCCTGCTTCCAACACATCAGGCCTGAGAAAGATGCAATTGATTGTAGGATAAATGGAGATATACAACGCAAGTGAATTTATGCCCTTTTCAAAGTTCCTTATGCAACTTCGTCTGGAATACTGTGTAAACTATAGTTTAGCAGCTTAGTGTGGCAGTGGAAGTGCTGGCAAGCCCAAGAAGCAGATCAAAAAAGCATGGAGCCTTAAATATGTAATGTAGCAGATCATAAATGGTCCCCGAGTGAGGATAGGTCTGATGTGGTAATGCAAGCTACAAGAATAAGCATGATATTTGAAATGGAAGAAAAACATACAGGAAGATAATTCAGTATGAATTGACCAAATATTAAGGAAAGTATCCTAGAAATGAAAACCATTAGAAATGGTTTAAAAAACAGCTTGAAACTTTATATATGAGGAAGAAAACCATCTGTGATTTGTTGAGAGCAGGCCCTTTAAGNTATACACTGACACTGCAACATCTGTGGTTTAAGACACAAATTGATCTTCAACAGGAGTTGAGGTAAAACTAGGACACTATACGTACAGAAAAATGGTCCACAGGAAAAATCAGCCTCTTTCAATTAGGTAAGAAGTATACTTTCACAAGCTAGCTGAAACCAGTGGTTTTCCAATGCGTTCAGTGGAATATGAGACATATCTTATACATGCATCCTCAGTTTTTCATTAAGTTTTTCACTTACACATATGTTTAGTTTTCAATGACTGAAAATTACTAGGCATACCAAGATTAACTTGCCACCCAACCTTTTTAAAGGTCAGTAAGTTAATGGATTGAACATTTAGAGACATATTTTACCCTTTGTACATTTCGATTAACTTCCACAGAATAACAATGGGAATGATTGCTGCAGAGTTCCCTCATGTGGTTAATTTATCTGTAGAAGACAGAAAAACGTGCAATACAAAACGCATTTCAGCTTGAGAAGGGAATGGAATGAACACAGACATTATATGCACAGAAGATGGAAAGGCAAATAGGAAGAGAAAGACTAGAAACAGTACCATCTTGACAATAAATGCCAGCCTACCTGAATTTGAAGGCAATGAAAAGAAAAAGCAGATTAAAAAAAGGTGCAAATTAAAATATTTTGACTTGCTAAAGATATTGTTTTCTCTTTGGAATAACTGTTTTATCATAAACATTAAGATGCATGATTTGGTTCATTAATCACACTCATCTCCCTTCCAGAGGTATGGATATGATCACAACTTATTTCATAGGACTAATATAAAAAGGTTGAGCTTTTATTTTCTTTCATTTCAGTGTTCAGTCTGATTACTGTGAAAAACATTTCCACTTTGAATAGTTTAAACACTTTGTATCTTAATGTACAGGGTGCAATAGCCAGCAGCATCTTTTGCCTTCCTGGAGTTTCAATTCCCAATTCCCTTTCCTGACTCAGGAAAGAGAGATCAGTGATTTATTTCTAAGAAGGTTACCAAAAATAAAAGATGTGGTTTTAGATTTTTGGACTTGGAGAGAGCAAAACCAGCTGCAGCATGAGTTAAAAGGAGAAGACAAGAAACAACATATGCAGGTACGCAGGTACACATGTACACTGTTGTAATTACATGGTACTTAGTTAAAACAGCACATGCTAATAGAGGGATTAGTGAGGACTGAAAAGGAAGCATTCTGGAGAAACTGAATGGAGCCAAACATTAGGGTTAGAAATACATGAGAAATTACTTACTGAATCATCAAAAGAAAGGAATAACCGGTCATTCTAAGAAAGAAACTGAGAAAGGCAGAGTTCAGCAATACTGTGGTTTAAATGCTCCCCCCTAAGATGCATTAAATGAAATTAATTTAATATGAAGAAAGCTTCTCCTGAATTTATGGGCAGCATTTGTCTTTGTGCGGCTACCAAGGAGAAAAGGCAAGTGACACTGCATTGAATAACAATCAAGAGAAGAAGGGGAAAATTTTCACAGACAGAATATGTTGGTGGAGTGCTGCCTGGAAAAGGTGGTTATTCTCTACATAAAATAACTCTGGATGAAAAACAGGCATGTCTTTGAAATATTTTGCCAGTCAGCATGTAAGTCAATCCAGACAGAGCTGCTTTTCCAAAGGCAAACTGGTCCATTGGCATTTTGCATTGAAAGTTGCTTTGGTATGAAATTACAGAGTGCTCATTACAAGTATGCTCTTGGGAGGTGTTTATCCTGGAAACTAAAAGAAAATACAAAACCAAGAGAAACCTTTAATAAAAATAATATATATATATGAAAGTAGCAAATAGAAGTCAGTTTCACAGCTCGTATAAACTGGAAAGGAATTATTTGTCCTCCCATTGAGGACACACTTGTTGGAAGCAACTGCTTAATGAGACCAGTGCCCTCCATTTTTGTTCCACCTATTCATCATTGCTAGTCTTCTTCAGTACTCATTTCATTCCACTACAAAAGTGAGCAGAAGAGAAAAGGAGCAAAAGGTACCTGTCCTTATTGGGTTTTTCAGTTGTTCCTATCTCATCGTCCACAAAGTCAACACGACTGGACTTTCGTTGTATTTTAGTTTTTCTGCAAGTTATATCCCAGAACCAGAACCACTGCCTTTCCGCATGTAAAATGTTTGTTAAGAGCACATACCAGAGCTGCAGCTGAGATATAACTCCTTTTCAGCACAGGAATTAATTTGACTTACAACAGCTGAGTGTAATGTCCTGATGTCTGCACAGAGTAGTACCTGTATGTTGAATACAGGTGTGTTTCTCAGTATGCTCAAAAAATCATGAAGCAAAGCTTCAGCTGTCATATGACAGTAGACACACTTTAGAGTTACACAAGTGTCAACCCTCCAGCAAGAAAAAAGGCACAGAAAATCAGGGCCCACCTTTTCAGCATGAGAAAATGAAAATTAACGTCTTAACTTTAGCTGAGGTTCTGGTTTACTGGCTTAGATGTCTTTTTCACCACGAAATATTAAGTCTGCGTGTACCTGAATTCTTCAGCATCAGCTATAGCATTCCTTGAGTTATATGTCTTTAATCCTGCAAAGCAGAGGTGAGAGCACATTTGCCGCTTGTTTCTAGAAGTTAGATGATCTCCCTGGTTAACTGGTGAACTCTGCAGCCACTAAATCAAGAAGGCGCGTTCAGATTAACAAAGTGTTTCAATAAATCTGCATCTTAGTAAACTCCCGCTAAGCTTAATATTAATTTTATGGTACTGAATTTTTTTTCTTCTCTCTGATAATTTGTGTGTCTACTTCAGTAAAAACTCTACACATTACATTTTTATTTGTATGTTAAATTAAATCTCTGCTTAAACAAAAAGAACAGGATTGGAACAATCACAAATGTGAACAGAGTCTGTTCAAATATCTTCATCCTCTGTGCCACAATGGCATGTGTGCACTTAAAGCATTTTCCTCACTAAACACAAAGTGTTGCAGCAATATAAAATGCTGCCAACATTCTTCTAATGCATCGTTGGTTTGGAATAAAGATTTTTATTCCATTTGAGCTCAAGTGGCTATGTTGCATGTGAATAATTTAAAAAGTACCAGCAAAACAAATTTACCTATGTTTGTTGGGAAAAAAAATATTCCAAAATTCAATAGGCAAAGGGTAAAGAGAAACATCACAATCCAAAATCAAGGAAAGTCCAGGGTAGTAACTGGATCACAACAATATCAAATCATATCTGATAACATATTCTCCTGTTTGGGATAGTTCCCATCCACATTTACAAACATGTAGTGGCATTGACTGTCAGTAGTTTTAGCCAGCATCCCAAGCCTGCTGCAGGTTCACCGCATCACCTTTTATGAATCTCCATCCATTCTGCACATGTGATCCTATCAGCCTGAAGTAAAGCTTGCTCCCTCCATTAGAAAGAGTGTTTCTGTGTCCAGTTGGTGTTACACGATGTATCAAGATGAAAGGCAGAAATCCAGCCTTGGTTCTTTATCCCTCTCTCAAAAGCTAGCATGCTCTCTTTAGCTTTCCCTGGAACTAAATTTACAGTCTTAAAATAGCTAAGTAATGTCTCCCATGTAACAAAGTGAAAACTCTTTTCTTATGCAGTATGAACAATATCCAGTAATCCAGAGGTAGAGCAAATAACCTAAATCTTTTAATGTAAGAATCTGAAGATCTTTTCAGAATTACGTTTTGGTGAAAAAAAAAAAAGTTGTTTGTCATCTGGAAATGGCCGCATTATTTGAGTTCTTACAACCACCATATATAAAAACCAGCACAAAGTCTACAGAAACCACAAGTTCAAGAGTATTCCTGCCAGAAATGCCTGTTGGTGTTGATCCATCAGATACACNATTCTAATTTAGGAAAAAAAAAAAAAATCCCAAACCACCAACCAAACACAATGACTTCTAAAATTTGAACCAGAGAAGCTCAGGCACAAAACTATTTAAACCTTTGAAGTGCACATTTATATGCAGGCATGGCAAGTTGTTTATCTCCTTCATTTGCATACACGCTTCTAGTAGAGATGGACACAACATATTGACTTAGATCTGGTTGTAAAACACACCGCATCTTTCCTAACCTGGATTTCTCCATACAGAAGCAGAGGTCCACAATAATTCCCTGTTGCACTTCAGAGGCCAAATCACAGCTCCAACAAGACANATGGAAAAATAATCAATATTCTCTGTACCAGGCAGTCACACTAAATGCAGATGATATGCACTATATGATCCCATTTACTGGCTGTGAATTGCTTGAAGGTATGGTGGATTCACTCCTCTGAATGGTCAGACATGGATTATTGTTATTGCCTCTTATTTTATGGCATACAAATAGTGAGTTAAGCACTTCAGAGGAGTGGAAAGATAGAGTCCCCTTATGCCAGTAGCCGTGTTAATTCATGGACTGAAACCCAANTAGCAGGAAGCCATCTGGGATAACTCACATTCACCTGGCACTTTTATTAGCTTCAACTACCTACCTAAGCATCTCTTAGGCCAGCCAGTATGACTAAGTAAAACATACTCCTTTTTTGTTTTCCAGAAGTAAATCTAGTTATAGTGTATCTGATTCTGGAAGGAATTTCCAGATTTGCAACTGGTTGACAGTCAAGCAATAGCTTTGCATTTAACATCTCCTCTAGGAAATAACACACTAGTAAGACTATTACACTAACTGAAGTTATGTCTGCAGTTATCTGTGAATGCATGACACCAGCATCCGCTCCTGCTAGCTCCAAAGCTGCACATAGCATCAGGCTCCCTTGGACAGGTTATCTGTGCCAATAAAGCAATGTCACACCAACTAGATCAGACACTCATATTTCCAGATTTATTGTGAAGCACATACATATGTGCAAGGCTGCTATATGGGAACAGCATTCAGTCACAACGCTGAGACTTATCTTTAAAGAAAGTTGTTTTGTTGTTTTTTTTTTTAAATTGTTCTGTGGTTACAGCCTCCATAACATCATAGGAGAACTTAGGAAGGACTACTCCAGTAAATGATGTATGATCCAGACCCAGTAACTTCTCTGCTCTGTGTCAGTGATGGGGCAAATGTCCAATAAAACACAGGAAAAAGCAAAACATGATATGCACATTCAATGCATGTCAGTGAAATAAAGAAAATAACTTCTGATAGGTTTTTGATATTGTGGACAGCCTATACTATGCCAAGATTTAGCTGTGACAGAGCAGACAGAGGGTTGGCTTAACAAGCCTGATTTTGCATGTGTCCTCGGTAACAATGCAGGAATGTATCAGTTTCTCGCACAAACCTCTTTGTTCCTCCTTCCTTTCAGCCTGTACATGCAGCACAGCATTCATCAATTACTTTGTTAACCAGCATTCCCTTTTGCATACATCTTTTAGACCTACCTATTTCAAAATGACTATAATAAAGCAATTAATACTAACATTTAGAATATCAGGGAAAAACCTGTTATATTTGCATGATGCTTTTCCCATATAGACAGATGTTAAACAGCTGGTTTTCTGAAGAAATAATAGCAACACAACAGGACTGAAATTATTTGCAGTCTAGAGCTACCTGCAGTACCCTGAAAATAAAGATCCGCCAACAGAGAAATCATTTAAGGCATCTCGAAGAAGCATAAAACATAACACACTAACAACAATATCTTGAACATATGGTTTTCTTGAGTTTCATTCCTGTGAACAGGTTATAGATGACTTTTCAAAATTAAAAGCAATAACAGGGCTTCTCAATAAATCACAATACAGAAGTCGCTGGTAAACATATTATGGCAAAGATCTATCTTGATTCCAGCAAAATAACTTCTAGTAATTCTTGCACTGAACCTCTTGCTATGGATATATATATATTAACTCTTACTATATTATATCTCAGTGGTATATATTAGATTGTACTACTTTCATTCTCATACTTCATATGCTACTTGTATATGCTTATATAGAATCTCAGGACTTATGTACGTTCTTGGAAGGAAAAAAACACATCTATATGGATGAAGATAAGACGAGCAAAATGCCATGCCAATTCTGATTAGAGCCTGGAAGCGTTGCTGTGTAATATAAACAACAATTGGCCAGCTGTGTGGGTGTACCTGGAGGAGGGACACAGCAATTCACAGCTGCTTTGCTGCCCCTTAGAAGATGTTTTCAGCTTTTATATCACACTGTTCATGTCTCAGCTCAAACCTCTGGTGGATCTGAATCAGCACAGAGCTAGGCTGGAAATTAAAACCTCATCTCTCTCTCATCAGACGCCCTCTGAGTCAATATGAATTCAAGATTTGGATTTCTTAAACTGTGCCCTTCTTCCTGAAATATTGCTTGACAGTGGCTTAAGAAGAAAAATGTGTTTTCCACCATGCAGTGCCACATTTCTCTTTATACTAATCACATCTTGGTCTTAATAATACAAAAGTAAGAACATCCACACAAAATCATAAAGAACAGTACAGCAGTGTCAGAATGCCTGAAGCTTCCACAACTTTGGCATTGATGCTACTCCGATGATGAAAGGCACATCCGGTGGCAATGCCTGAAATGTTCAATTTCCACAAATTCTGTGACTTTGTGAAAAGCCTGCTGTCTGCAGTGTAACCAGAACTCCTATTAAAGCTTATGGATTCTTCTGGTTCCTCCTGTTCATGCACTGTGATTTTCAGAGGTTGTCACATGTGTTTTGATGTTTAGCAGAGAATAAACTATTCTGAATGCTTCTTTTGCTATTTCAATTAAGCTCAAGCTTTCACCTACTTACATTTTCTTTAAAAATGCATAAAACTATGAATTAAATATATGCATCATTACTCATCAAATTGTTTATCTCTGTACTAATTTTATATATATACACAGATTAAATATTCACGTGCTGCTTCTCCCTTTCAGAGCATAGTAACTCCTACTTCCTTATTCTCCTGCATTGGTGATTCCAGTTGCATTGTATAAGCTGAAGATCACCTAGGTTAAAGCATCCTTAGAGACTTCTGCCTAAAAATTCCATACTAAGTGGTATTTTTTCCCTATATTAGTAGTGAAGAGCTGTCCATATGCTTAAGTTAAGCCTGACAGATCTTCGATTACCCCTTAGCTTGTAGTTATGCAGCTATAATGCAGCTTAGATACATTCCATAGTTGTTAATGGCTCAACACACTGAGACCTTGAAGAATAACAACCAAGGTTATTTAGCAATGTACTGCAATAAAATAAAATAGGCTTCACCATCTATGCAAAAGTAGTAAATGGTTTGCTGATTTTAAGGCATATGTTTCTTTAAAGTTCTCAGAACATAAATGATTTAACTGCTACACACACGCACAAACACAAAATCACAAGCCAAATTTACTGCAAACTTTGCAAGCTGCAATAAATAGGTAAAGACATAAATTGCTGGCAATTAGAAATTTACTGAAGAGGGTAGTTAAGGGAATTGCGCTGATTCAGAGACATGAAATGCAAATATATCGTGCTTACATGTAAGGGGCCACTGCACCTGTGCCCTAGCTAAAACACTACATCAGCAAGCCCAATCCAACATGCAGACCCCGAAGATGCAGATCACAATGCAGCAGTGAAATTCTAGAGATACAGTGTCCCCACTGGTGTTAACCGCAACTGTGTTTGTTTGGCAACTCTGAGGACCACACCACCAGCATATTTATAAAACACAAACATGCAGGCAGGCACTGATTGCTACTGACAGTGCTTCCAGTTACGGGCTTGAGACATTTTAAAACTGATAATGTTTTGGATGGAAGATGCTGGAAGTCCTTCTCTCAGAGGATGTCTTATGGCCTACACATGTCCTTGCTTTTGTGTCACACTGAAGGGTGATGATTGTTAAAGTAAGAAATCACTACCACTGTAAGCCTGGCTATAGCAGAATTATCATTAGCAGAAGCACTCTCTCAGATCCTGGAGATGACATGGCTGAGTAAGGTTGTTCGTGGATAGGCATGGATCAAAATATCTCCCCACTGCCTGTGGGTTAGCAGGCCTCCATGTTACTGAATTACTTCTCTACCAGTTTATTCAGTTTGCAACAAATCATTGTTGCATAGCCTAAGCTGTGGAAAAGGGGATGAGGTTTAGGTGAGACACTTCTCCCACCCAGAAACACTCAGCATGGCAATCCCACTGCTATATGGGCTGCAGCAGCAGGCTGGAAGACAAGGGTGATGATTTATAAGCTGGGAAGGAGCATACTTGAACCTCTACAGTGCACAACGCACAGGAATCACACACAGACTTGTCAAGGCCCACACACAAATGGAACAGACCATCGTAGCAGTGACAGAACCTCAGCAGGCAGCCATGTCCCTCCCTTCCCCTCCAGTCCCTTTAGCAGTCCTGGCCCCAGGACAAACATAACCCAAATCCCAAAACTGCTACGCAAGTGGCAGATTAACTTTCTTGCAGAAGTTGATCTGAAGTAAAATCTATGCCGATAAAAGTCTTTTTCTTTCTGTTCCAAGAACACAGTTCAATAACCCAGGATTGCTGACTGTTTGAGTATCTGCACTGGTACATGCAAGGTCTTCTGCCCTCAGATCAAGTGTGGTACGGCATTTGGTGGAGGCAGCTCTTGGCAGGAGTAATAACTATTGTTCGGATTCAGTCTATAGCTAAAATAAGCTGTAACACAAGCCAGGCACAAGGGAAATCCATTCAATGAGCAGCTTGAACAAATCTATGTTCAATTAATGTAGCTTTTCAAACATTGTGACAGTGTTTGTGCTCTAAGAAGATGGTTAAGACATTGCTGCCACCAATCATTACGGCAGTTCAGCTTCCTCTCGGGAAGCAGTGTCAGTCCAGGAAGGGAGCACAATTAGCAGTAACAAGAAAGTATGTGGGGGAGTGCAGGATTGAAGGCAAGACTGAAATTACTATTGAGGCATTCCTTGGGAGAAAAGGAATTTATGAAGAGAGGATGAGGATGGGGAGGGGAAAGATGGAAAAAGAAGGGAAGTGGAAAACTTCAGAGATAAGAATGGGCAGAGCGGGGAAAAGAAAGGGAAGAAAATCTGGGGGAAAATCAAACAGAACAAACAGCTTGAAGAAATAAAAACATTATTCTGCACTCCATGGTATTAATGTTGTCCAATTTTGGGTAGATTTATATCTTCTGTTGCCTTGCCCTGCCCTCATTTGCACAATTGTCCAGTTCATGCCACATATTCCATTTGGTCAGCATGGACAAGAAACAGCACAAAGGTACAGAATGGATAAACCCGGAGAGCAATTTTCCACCAGATATGGTGTATAAGTGCTGAACTCTGCTACATATTCTTCCATCCACAACTCACCCTCTCTCTCCTCTCCCTAATCACTCCTTGTCATGAAACCCTAAGGAGTTTGCCATCTTGTATTGTGCTGCCCCTCCTTCTGGTTTTAGCTACAATTAGCAAACAGGTTCCGAGCTATTAAAGGAGGATTGACAAACACGCGAAGAGCCTGACAGATGGACCAATTATATAAGCCTTATTTCCTTAGGCATCCAGGCTGAAAAGAGGACAAACCATGAGGAACACAATCCATGCTGAGAGTAAAGAGAAAGTGCGTGGGTAGGTGGCTGAAGGGATGGGGAAGCAAGGGAATACAAGACAGGAGAGATTGCTGCAAGGGAGTTGAAAGGGAAGGGAATGAGCAACAGTAGGTGGTGCATGTTACTGGAAGAGGTCTGGAGTAATGTGTCAGAAAAGGCAGCTGGTTTTGAAAGGAGTGTTACCTGGAGCTTTAAGGTGCTCTATAATGACAGGAGAGCCCCAGGAGAAAGGGTTTGCTGGGAGTATGATTCAAGAAGTAATAGAGGGAGTACAAAAAGTTAGAGGATGAAGTAAAGGACAAAGAAGCTGTGGATAACTGTTGAAGACTTCAAGGGGTGAAGGAAAAATGAAGAATAGATCTCTGCTTTGTGCAAAGTGAGATTCACCACATTTGATGTTGCTGTGGTGATTTACACCACTTGATGACCCAGGTTCAACTGTTTAAGGCAATGCATATAATTACTCTTTTTATTTTCCCAAATAAGTACTTGCAGCCTCTTGCTTGTATATAATGTGTTTCATAATTCAGAATTCTGCTACATTTTGAGAGATGATTGATGTACGCGCATTGCCAAAGGTAGTAGCAGTCTTAACTGGAAAGGTACAATTAAGAAGTACGATATGAAACAAAAGCCCTTTGCAACTGAAATGGTATTTGAAGAAATGTGTTTTATTTAACAGATACGTATAAAAGAGAAAAGAAGCAAAATTCAGTCTTTAGAAGATTGGCTTCATTTAAAAAGTAAAGAAAAGATAGTAACAAAGGATTGTGCTTCAAGGGTGATAGAGAGAAAGCCGTATTATCCTTCATAGACAGCAGGGATCCAAGAATACAGTTCAGCATTACTGCAAACTTCTCCTACAACTTTTGGCAAGTTATTTAAACCCCTGTGCCTCTGTTTCTCAATTTGAATAATTGCTGGGACTAAACTTACCCTAAGGATGTATTTTGAGACTTCAGTAATAATTCCTAAGTGCTTTGAAAAGTGCTACATCATGTAAGTGAAGAATGTCATTATTAAAATTGTGCTTCAGAAATCATCACTAACAAGGATTCGTTCTATAGCTAAACTGTGCCAAAACCATTATTAGCTTGCAAATCACAAAGCTGCCATCGACTCACAGGAGAGAAGCAGGGATGAGAGCTGTGCCTGTACCGCAAGGGTAGGATACGTACAACCTGGCCTCACCGTGGGTTGCAATGTTCAGTTGGGACTACCACTTCACCTACAGCAGCGCAAAACAGACCCATGTGCAGAGTCCCTTTTTATCTGCAGACAGCCGACCAGCAGTGCCTCAGCTAAGGAGTAAAAATGTTAAAATGATGTCTGCTGGCAGATGCTGTGGTCTCAGCTGCTGTGTAGGGTTGGCCTATCAAACATAAGTCATAGTTGTGGTTAGCTGGAAGAGGGTTACATCACCAGAAAGGGCAGCATGGACATATTGAGGTGTCAAAGGCTTGATTCCTGTTTTGGGGGCTCAGTGATTTCGTTCCTTAGAAGATGAATCTGTATCTGATTAGGATTCTAGGACACCTTTCTTTGCACAGACGGTGGATTGGTTGGATTGGTACAGACACTGTTTTCACACTGAAAAAGCAAATTTCAAGATGCATTTTAGAAAGAAGTCTAACTCACTTTATACAATATATAGAGAGAGCTTTATTTAGGAACAACTAGACTGTATGTAAGCTTTAACAAAAATGTAATTATGTGAAAAGCAGGCCTGTCTCCATCTCACTTTGCACAAAAGGTTATTAAGCTAATGCTATTAGAAAAAGTGCTAAACTTTTTTTTTTTTTTCCTTAAAGAACACACATTTTTACTTAAACTTGTTAAAACTCTGAAATTTTAGGAAAGTTGTTTGCGATTTTCACTGCTCTGTGTAAGCTATTATTTCTAACATGCTTGTCTTGCACATGTGATACAACAGTTATTTGATGCTATGACTGCCTGCTAATATGAAAATTAACCAGCCTTGTTTACAAATTCAGATGGAAAAAATGATCCCCTTTCTAAAATAAATTTCAGAATCAGATGCAATGTCTTCTGCAATGGGTATGTAATTATCCTCTTTCAAGGTTTTGTTCAAAAAAAACAGTATTTTGAAGCATCCAAGGTATGTTATACAAAGGTAAGCCTTTGAAATTACTTCAACCTTTTAAAAATTTCTCTTAAATTTAGGGCAAATTTATTCTTATTTGGAAAGAAGAATAAAAAAGAAGACTTAAAATCCTACTGCTGACTGTGAGTTTCACACAAGAACAGATGCAAATAAGACTATGTTATATTTGTAGTGCCCAGATTATGTATGCATGAACTGAAAAGCTTACCAAGGCACATGACAATGCTGAGCCAAGTGAAGGGTAAGAGCTAATTTTGAGACCAGACATACTCAAAAAATCTAAGTTTTCTGTCTTCTATGAAACGGTGAGGAAAAAGTTGTTACGAACATTCTTCAAATTGAGTGTTGAAAGTGTTCATTCAGCACTTTTTCTGCAAGATAGTATGTGCCTAAACTTTATAGCTGGGATGCCTCCCGAGGGAGATGCATCTCTCTAGCTGAGAACCAATGGCTTAAACTACATATGCCTGCAAACTGAAAATGGTTATATCCGTGATTTACCTGTTCCAAGACAGCACCTTACACAGCTCTCTAGAGCCAATGACAAATACTTACTCTGTGTTCATAAATCTGATGTAAGTTTACTCCAATTGGCCACAACGGAAGTACATAAACTGCTTCATGTAACTGCGACGCATCAAAAATGAAGCCAGGCCTCGAAGCCAATTTTGTGTTGATTTGCAAACTACGTATTTATTTGCGGTACATACAAAGATGGGACACTGTACTGGAACACATTGCTATATTGGGGTGGTCTTCCCTCCTTTAAGATCAAACCTACTAAGGTGAAACCTGAACTAAAGAGGAGATAAAGATAATTCTGCTGGTTATTATTAAAGATTAGAGCAGCAACATAAACAAAATGACTGGAACGAGATTACAGTTTTACTTTGAATGCTTCCTGCATTCTTCATTACTGCTTGGTTTTTGGCCATGATGCCCCTTATGAAGTTGCAAAGAAGACCAAGCACTTCTGATCCAACAGAAAGAACGGGAATCCTGTATTTGCTCATGTAGAGACAAGTCTTGAGGCTTAGTCTGAAGAATATTTGCTGCTGTTTTCAGGGTGTATTTTAGATAAAATATGTCAATATTCAACAACTTAGTATAGCTCCCCCAGTCCACAATGAATCACTGATGAAACTCTGCCCCAGACTTAAACCTGGCTGTTTAAAATCTGTGCCAGCTCTGTGCCCATTTTGTCACTCAGTGACTGTGTCACACAGTCACTCTATGGCTCCCTTTGTGCCTCTTCAACGCACCTCCTCTCTATTTACACTGTACCTCCCTGCCTGCCTCAGCTGCTCATTAGCCTTTGCAGGCAACATAGCATATTGGGACATCAGCACTGGTTGGGGTGCTTCATTGCTGCTCTAATACTTAATAATAACAACCAGAATTTTACAAAAGAAGGTACATAGATGTTTAGCAAGTTTACACAAATGCTCTCCCACAGTCCCGCTCCCTAGCATATTTCAGGAATTGATAGCACACCTTTAAAGGTGGAAAGCTAAGTTAAATTAAAAAAGAAAAAAATGCATTAATTTTGTTCTGGAAAAATAAGGCATATGAAAGTCACTGCAATCAATCTGAATTTCTTCCTGCTAAAATCTAACCCTGTCTTACAGCTTTGTTTTGTTATTTTTGTCAGATCCCCAGATTCATCTTGTAATAATGCGCTCTCTCCCCGGAGACCTAGCCAGTGCCTTTCATCAGCAACAGCCTTCCAAAAGTTCCACTTAGCTTACAAAGCAAACACAATGTTTGGCATAATATTTCAAAAAGGTCATACTGTGCTTCCTAACTTAATGGCCATTTATATTGCTTTACAACATTTAAATTCACACTCTGCTATCAAGTGGAGCCATGCCATCTAAAAATAAATGCTTAAAAGCTAAATAAAAAAAATGCCCTAGATACCTGGGTTTGAAAATGTTTTCTGCTTATCTGAAGACAAATTCTGATGCCCTTCTTCACAAGTCCTTTAACTCAAGGGTAGGTTCATTGAAAATAGCAGGATAGATGCTGGGGCCATTATTCCCAGGTATTAGATAGTGCCATAGGTTCCAAAATACCCATGTCTACCTCATATGGCCAGCAGCACAGCATCCAAGTACCTGGAATTTAATATTTATTTTCACAATTCACCTTTGAAAGAAGGAAAGGGTATTAATCCCATAGGACAGTGATTCCCAGAGAAATTCAAAGCACCTCTATGCCATGTGCACCAGTCACAGACCTGCTCTACACATACATGAACTAGCACCAATCCAGAAGCCCGTAAATCACACCAGCCTGATGCTGAGCCAAGCCTGGAGTGGGGCTCAGAGGCATGACATATGAATTTTAGCTCAGCATTCCACTCCTTCCCTTATCTGGCCTCTGGCTCACATCTGATTTCCTATTAGCAAAAAGGAATTTCACTACAGTGCCATTTCAGAATGCAGCTGTCGAAAAGTCAAAAAAGAAGCATTTGCCCATAGGTAAGCACATAAACTAAAAAGCTGTTACTAGCTCTTTTTTTTCTGAAATGGGAAAGTTTAAACCTACACTATTGTTTCTTGGAGGCAATACAAATCTGATTAACCAACACAACAGAACTTCACTAGAATTTAAAGCAAGCACAACTCGAAAATACAGCCGCTATCATTAAAGCAAGTTATCCCTCACCACTGTTACACGCGTCCATAGGTGTATTCTATTAATTCATTCATTTAGACAAAAAAAAATCAGCTGAAGGGCACAGGGCATTTCTTTGAGACTGGAATTATTACTTACTTCTACTTGAACCATTTCATCCATACTCTTTTTACCCACATAAATGAAGTAGCTCCACATGGAGCCTACTTATGTACAAGCTCTAAAGCCACAAAACTGAAACAGCTAGCTTCCCGCAGGTACAGGCACACAGGGTACAAACAGTTAAAAACATTGACATTTCCCACATCACAGTGTTTACCATACCTGTAGTATTTGCAGTGATTCTCTATGCTTTGAGGGGGAATCACTGCAAATGCCAATGACCCAATTTTTTATAGAATCATAGAATTGTCTAGGTTGGAAGGGACCTTTAAGATCAATGAGTCTAACCATCAGCCTAACACTGTCAAAACCACCTCTAAACCATATCCCTAAGCACCACATCTACCTGTCTTCTCAACGCCTCCAGAGATGGTGATTCAACCAGTTCCTTGGGCATCCTCTGTCCAGCCTTGACAGTTCCAATGTTCAATAACCCTTTTGGTGAAGAATTTTTTCCTAACATCCATCCTAAACCTCCCTTGGCACAACTCTAGGCCATCTCCTCTTGACCTATTGCTTGTTACATACGAGACTGACTCCCACCTATTTACAACCTCATTTCAGGTAGTTGTAGAGAGCAATAAGGTCTCTCCTCAGCATCCTTTGCTCCAGGCTAAGCAACCCCAGCTCCCTCAGCCTCATAAGACTTGTTCTCCAGACCCCTCACTAGCTTTGTTGCCCTTCTCTGAACATGTTCCAGCACCTCAATGTCTTTCTTGTGGTGAAGGGCTCAAAATTGGGCAGAGTACTCAAGGTGTGGCCTCACCAATGCTGTGTACAGCAAGACAATCATTTCCCTAGTCCGGCTTGCCATGCTTCTGCCAGGAGCTCTGGCCAGGATGCTGTTGACCTTTTTGGCCTCCTAGAGACCTCCTGGTATCGAGGTCAGTCTGACCTCGATACCAGGGAAGATTATGGAACAGATCATCTTGAGTGCTATCACCAGCCATGTAATGAGCAACCAGGGGATCAGGCCTAGTCAGCATGGGTTTATGAAAGGCAGGTCCTGCCTGACGAACCTGATCTCATTCTATGATAAGATGACCTGATTGTTGGATGGGGGGAAGACAGTGGATATAATATATTTGGATCTTAGAAAAGCATTTGACACTGTCCCCCACCACATTCTCATGGAAAAATTGGCTGCTCATGGCCTGGATGAGCATACAATCTGCTGGATCGAGAACTGGTTGGAAGGACGATCCCAAAGGTTGGTGCTCAATGGAGTTAAATCCAGCTGGCGGCTGGTCACAAGTGGTGTTCCTCAGGGCTCAGT
>VZTM01015103.1:0-10041 GCA_013400555.1 Jacana jacana
TCTTCCAAGTAATAAGCAATAGGACTAGATTAAATGACTGGGATATTAGTAAAAAGTTTTACACTTTTTAAGCAGTGGAACAGGATGCTCAGGGAAGTGGTTGAGTCACCACCCCTGCAGGTATTTAAGCGATGGGTAGACATAATACTTAGAGATATGGTTTAGTGATGTTTTTTGTCAGTGTTAGGTTGATGGTTGGACTAGATGATCTGAAAGATCCATTCCAACCTAGACAATTCTATGATTCTATGATTTTTCTCAGAGAATTTTCTTTTATAATCCTTCTCCATGTTGAAATATTCTTGTTCACTGGTCGGGTAATGGACATTATTCTCCTCAGAGAAATGATACCTATGACTGGTGAGGAGCACACAAGGAAAAAAAAAAACAAACAACAAACTAAAGTGGTCTAGATTTCTCAGACATCCAGGAACTGAAGCTGATTACCAATTGAACTGGATTATGTGCAGTCTTGAAGTCCTTGCCCAACTCCACTTCTCCTAAAAGTTTCAATCAAATTAATCCAAGGAGTATTAATTTTGTGAACTTTTAAGAACAAACTACTTCACAATGCAAACCATAGGATACCAATTGCTGTTTCAATAGGCCTGATCTTAAACAAAACTATACCATAAACATTCTGTTTTTTTGCTACAAGGTTGTTGCAGTGCAAGGAATTTAACCTTTATTATATTTTCTGAGTTTCATTCTAGAGATTTTGCTGTGAATGCATTTTTCCTATGCTTTTTGATTCTTTCTGAGTGCGAGCATATGCCAGTTTAAAATCCTCCTTCGGTACATAATCTGAGCATGTATCATGCTCAGGTATTCTGGTACTGCACAACTGTTTTGTATGCTACCTGCATCCTGGAATACACAGAGCTCATAAGTGAGGTGAGGAAAGTCAAAACAAACAGCCAAACAACCACAATAATTAGTAAATCACAGTAAATCATCCAGTGTGGCATTTCTGGAAGAGTAAAGTTCCATATCTAGATGGAATTAGTGCAGTAAAAAGTTAGGTGTCCATCAATTCCCTCTCAGATGTCACTAGTCCAGCTAATCACTACTTAGGAACTATTAGGCTTGACAGCATGACCCCTGTCAATCACAGTTGGTACAATGTAGTGCTGAAAATGGAGCAGTCACTTAAGATGGCACTATTTCTAGCTAACCTGTTTTGGCAGAATGTTTCTGTGCATCAACAGACTGAAATGTCAGAGAGCTGAAGATGATGTGGGTGAACATGAAAAAGCAGAAAAGACTGCAGACAAAAAGGAAGAAGCCAGAATAAAAAATGAGCAAGAAACAAATACAAGGAAGAGCAGAGGACTAAAGATGTGCATCAACGTTGCAAAGAATATTCTTAAAACAACATACAGAAAGATTAGCAGCAAGATTATAGTTCAATTAGGCTGATGTAGGAGGCAGGATGAGCATGACTGGAAATTGGTCATTCATTTTATTAAATTCTTTGTTTCACAAATGCCCTTTAATAAGTTGTTATACTATCCAGTACTCTTTATGCTAATGAGAGCATAACTAATACTAAAGGATGGAAGGAAAGCAATACAAATCCCAAGTCTGAAGAATTTTGTATTATAGAATCATAGAATGGTTTAGGTTGGAAGGAACCTTAAAGATCACCTAGTTTCAAACTCTCTGCCATGTGAAAGGACATCTCCCACTTAGACTAGGTTGCTCAAAGTCCCATCCAGTCTGGCCTTGAACACCTCCAGGGATAGGACATCCACAACTTCTCTGGGCAACCTTTTCCAGTGTCTCATCACCCTCACGCTATAGAATTTCTTCCTAATATCTAATTTAAATCTATTTTCTTTCATTTAAAAAACCATTACCCCTCATCCTATTATTAAGCTCCCTGATAAAGGGACCCTCCCCATCTCTCCTGTAGGTCTTCTTTAGGTACTGGAAGGCTTCTACAGGGTCTCCCCCGAACCTTTTCTTATCCAGGCAAAATAACCCCTGCTCACTCAGCTTGTCTTTATAGGAGAGGTTCTCCAACCCTCTGATCATCTTCATGGCCCTCCTCTGGACTTTCTCCAACAGGTCCATGTCCTTATCTTGAGGACTCCAGAGCTGGACACAGTATTCTATGTGAGGTCTCACCAGATCAGAGTACAGGGCAGAATCACCTCCCATGACCTGCTGGCCACACTTTTTTTGATACAACCCATGGTTGGCCTTCTAAGCTGCAACACACATTGTCGGGTTATGTTGAGCTTCTCATCCACCACCTACCTGAAGTCCCTCTCCTCACGGCTGCTCTCAATCCATTCTCCACCCAATAGCACGTGCATTTGTGCTATGATCAGATGTGCATTCCATTAAAGCTGGCAACCCTGAATACTCTGTACTTACACCTCTGTATAACTAACTAAATTTCTAAATAACATTAATATTATAGACTTTTCGCACGTTTACTAAATATTCCTGTTATATGTCGTTATTACCTATTTTTACTTAGATTTTATATATAATTTATGTTTGAAAAGTTTAATCTTGCTTTTATGTTGCTTTTGTGGTTTCTTTTAATTGAAAATTATTATTTTTTTTCTCTTTACCAATATGGAGGACTTGTGCTTTGTATATCTATGTTTAATTCTTATGTACTTATATTAAACAAAACAAAGAGAATGTGCAATCAGCATTAACAGCATAAAATTCTTGCAGTGCAGATAAGATACTCTAGATATCTGCAAAATGTGATGCTTTGATTATTCTCAAAGAGAATGAAAATAGGTCTTTACTTTCTCTAAACCAAAAATATTGTCAACAACACAGCTATTTTGGGAGAGTGAAACATGCCAGAATGGCATGTTTACAGCAAGCAAATCAGCTCAGACCTCTTTATTTATGCTGCTTATTCTGTATCTATGCTTTGTTTCTCTTCTTTTTTCTTTGCCCTATTATGATAATGCAACATGCTCAGAAAAGCATAGAGCAGGTTTTTAAGTGGTTCTGTCTATAAGACTTAGTTAGCCAGTCCATGCAAAGGGAAAAAAAATAAATCTCTATTTAAATACTATAGTCATGGACATAGTAGATAAATTCCTCTTGGTAGAAACAGACTACTGGAATGACTTTGCAGTAGGTAAATGTCTTTCAATAATGTCATGATAATAGTATATGACAATAGTACTACAACTTACTATTATAACATTATCTACAATATGGGGCATCTAGAAGTGTCACCCAGAACTGCTTTTGAACTACCATGACTACTTTTAATAGCTTCCTTCAGCTTGCAGCTACAATCTCTGAAAAGAAATACACACAACTAGACACCCTGTGTAAGACAGAGTGGAGTCCATTACTTGTCAGGTTCATGTCAAATGGCAGCACAATCACAGAACCACTGAACCATAGAGTGGTTTGGTTTGGAAACGACCTTTAAAGGTCATCAAGTCCAACCTCCCTGCAATGAGCAGGGACATCTTCAATGAGATCAGCTTGTTCAGAGCTCTGTTCAGCCTAAGGTTGAATGTTTCCACGGATGGGGCGCCTACCACCTCTCTGAGCAACCTCTGCTAGTGTTTCACCACCTTCATTGTACAAAATGTCTTCCTTATATGTAGTCTAAATCTACCCTCTTCTATTTTAAAACCATTACCTCTTGTCCTATTTCTACAGGCCCTGCTAAAAAGTTTGTCCCCGTCTTTATTATAAGTCCCCGTTAAGTATTGAAAGGTCACAATATGGTCTTCCCAGAGCCTTCTCTTCTCCAGGCTGAACAACTCCAGCTTTCTCAGCTTGTCCTCACAGGAGAGGTGCTCCAACCCTCTGATCATTTTTGTGGTCCTCCTCTGGACCTGCTCCAACAGGTCCATGTTTTCCTAGGTTGAGGACTCAGAGCATGATGCAGTGCTCAAGGCGGGGTCTCACCAGACTGGAGCAGAGAAGTACCTCCCTTGATCTGCTGGTCATGCACTGTCAAAGCACCCCCGAAGCTGCAAACTTTAGGGATTACATAAAATTGTTAAAACAGCCTTGAAGATATTTTGGCTATTTTACTGCCACTGAAAGTGGGATAGTAATTAAAGTAACCACCGCCCCCTCCTTTTAGCCTCGTGTTAGTGGCCAGTGTAACCTTCTGTACTGCGCTACAATTTAACATATCTGCCAATGGATCCCAAAAGAGCTGTGGATAGCTATGATTCTGTGCGGTCATACCCAGTGATTATCAACTCAGGCTCATAAAAAAACCCCTGAATTCTTAGGAGCAGCTGTCCATTTAAATTTAAACAGCTGATGAACTCAGGCAAGGCAGAACCAGACTGGGAGCACGGGGCAGGTCGGGCAGGCAGGCCGGTAGCCTCCGCTGACCGACGACACCGGGCAGGCGGCTTTTGTCCCTGCTGGCGGCGGCGTGGAGCAGCGGGACGTCTGTCCGGGAAACCGCGGCGGGGTGGGTCACCCGGGACGATTACAGTGACAAGAGCGCCACCTGCCGGCTTATGGGAGCAAAGCACCCCGTCCCGCCCACCCGCTGCCCTGGGCGCGCCCGGACCCGCGGCTGCTAGCGGCGTTAGCGCCGGCCGTTAGAAAGGTAGGGCAGCCGACGGCTTCCCCTCAGGGGTGACCATCGCTTTCCGGGAAGGGTGTGTTTTGGGGTTTTGTGGGTTTTTTCCCCCTTTTCCTTTTCTTTTTGTTTCACTATAGCATTACGTCATCTTTTTTCTACACATGGTAGTCTCCTGGCAATAGGACTTAAAAGGACTCGCTCTGCTGATTAAAATTCGTCATTTCTGTTCTCCGTGTTCTGCTTTCATATAACCAGAGCATTTGGGTACTGAAAGGTGTCAAATGGGAGATTTCTGCATGAAAAATACAACGTATTTCACTGGCCATAATCAGCAAAAAAAATACATAATGTTAGAACAACACACTAAAACAGAGCAAGCTGCCGTTTGAGACATCCCATTGTTCTTTAGAATCCTAAAAGAAGCTTTTGANAGAAAATAAATCTGCTATCACAAATGTCAGTTCACCTTAGAAAAGAACTGTGCTCCACCACCATCTTATTTTAGTTCTCCAATGCAAAAGTGCTCCTGGCTGAATCAAATTTGATTCAGTGGTTGAGTGTCTTTAACAAGTTTTCCACTATCATCTTCTTTGCGATACTGCCAGGCAGGAACCATAATGTGCAGAGCGTGAGCTGTGGGAGAGAGGCAACGCATAAAGCAAGCACAGCTCTGTGGTTCTTACAAGACTACTTTTTATGAGGTACACATGTTTCTGGGCATACAAACAAACCACTAAGTACTCCCTTTAAAGGTTTAGTTCAAACAGCTAATGAATTAAAGGAGTAAAAAAATCTCATCCTTTAGAACTAATGACATAGCAGCTGGCATTTTGATGTGTCCATTTCTGATGACACAACAGCATTTTCTTAACTCTTTGTGGCTAATTTCTTCTGATTTTTAATTCATTTTATAACTCTAGCCCTTTCCACAAGGATAAAAAAATTGTAGGGAGAAAAAGGTGATTTCCTTTATGTCTAATGCATTTGCTATACTGCAACAAAGTACTTCATGCAATGATATAGTGGGCATTTAGAGGCTGTTAAGTTTTAACACTAGACAATAGCTCTGTTTACTCATACAGCTATGACCTCTTGTCAGTAATTTACAAGCTAGGAAATAAATCAGTGAGTGAGAGAGACTATGGCAGAAGTACTAATTTCACTGTAATACACTGAACTTCTAAAAATAGACTGTAGCCTTGCTCCCATCAGATATCTCTCCAAGGCAAGGCTCCTAAACACACAATTTACTGATTCCTAATAGCTTGATCTTATCCGTGTGTGTTATTCGAGAAACTCTACATTTGATTTTATCCTGCAGCAAGACATATAGAAATATATAAATGAGCATAATAGTATTTTCATAGATTGAAACTTAAAGTGGACTCAGTGTAATGTTTGGTGTGGATTCAGCTTGATTTGAATTTAAAAAATTGTCTGAATGTTTCAAACCTTTATCAGGGTAAAATGAAAATGTAGAAATGTGGCATTTAGGCACTTTGGCTGAATCAAATTTTTCAACCTCAAGATTTTAATTCCAAACAATCTCTGCTTATGGCATATCCTGGAAGACTTAATTTAAGCATCACATTCCCTCTATTTTCCCAGTTTGAGCTTAGCTTTCCATCTGGACTATCTCTCTCATGAGGTACCAGTAGCAAGTTGTAGCAGAGTTGGAAACTGCATATCCACTAAAAAAATCCAGAGATTTGGCAACAGTTAAATGCCCTTTATTAAAAACAGTGACACTCTACATCTAATTTCCAAGCTTGGTTTGTCTATCTTTTCTTCACTTTACCATTCTGCTCCAAAGTAGCAGCATTTATACATTCACAGCTAATATGAGCAATATGCAGAGAAAACAACCTGTTTGCTTTGACAATATCCAGGCATAGCATTAGATAATCTTTATGGGAGAAGTAAAGGATGATCTGCTAAGTCTGATTTAGTTTTTGTGGTGATTATCTATTGCAGTTAGCTTTTCAAGTTCTTTGCTGAGCTTCTGCATGTTTTTTTCTGGGCCTGCTTTGCAATTCCTTATTAGATCTTTTACGTCAATGCAAGTGGCACAACAGTTCTTCTATTAAGAGTTGTTAACCCAGTGCCTTTTCCTATTGCAAACTTAACTTTTGCAATGGCTGTCCAAAAGGACACTGCAATGGTGAAAGACCACCTGGCCTTCCTCAGTCAAAGCCCAATTACTTGCTCGTACAGCTATTCAAACACATTCCTTTTCAATTTGATCAACCAATTGATCATTGCTCCAATGAATGCACTGTAATAATATGTAGTGATAAATGCACTGTAGCAACATGTTGCATTTTTTCAAGTAAGGTACAAAAAAGTTCACTGAGAATTTGAAATAGCAATAAATAATTGATTGGTTTTTTTTTTATTTAGTAACAAAATTAGTGCTTATACCTGTATTTCTTCTCTAAAAATGATGCTCACAATCAATGAGCCCTCATCATTCCCAGTGTTTTTTGCTGAAGTGGGGTCAAAGGGCAATTAATTTGCCCAGTACCTAACATAATGTTGCCTCTTATTGGTCAGTAGTCAGGGAAGTTTCATAGCATATACACAAAAGCATATAATGGTTCAATCCTAGTTCAGTGAATGCCTCTTGAACAGAAAATAGATAGTTTGGGTTTTTTTTGTGTCTAGTAGATATTACCTAATTTCATTGTTAATTCAGAGATTAGCAATGATGTATGGAAGTGTTATGGTCAAAGTAGCACTTTTCGGAGTAGTGCAGAGACCCTTTCTTCTGAAGGTAGTGTCAACCATACTCTGCTTCGCAAGCTAATGGACAGAAGGATATATGGAAAAAAAAAACATTTATTTTTCTCATTCCACTCTGTGAATTCCTTAAACAGAATCTGATGTGGCCAAGGAAACAAGCCTAGGCTAAACCCCCAGAAGCACAATACATTGTGTGGTTGTTTGTTTGGTTTTTTTAAATAAATCCACAAAATGTAATAGATCATTGAAAAAATCTCAAACAGATTTAGTACAATAAATACTGCAGCCTTCTCCCATATGGATTAGCTAATAACATGTCTTGTTATTTTGGAAGCAAACAGGTTGTTTTCTCTTCATAGTGCTCAGATTGGCAGTGAATGTACAAATAGTGCTACTACGGAGCTCGGTGGGAAGGAAAGAAAAAGAGATAATGGATATCATTACAGAATTCCTAACCTCCTTTTATTATATTTAGCCCAGTGGGAACTCAGGTTTTTAAATTACTGTGCTCTTTTTCATAATTGGACTTACTGAGAAAACAGATTTTTTTCCAAAACTTTCGTGAGTCTCAAACCTTAAACCTTCAGCTTTCAAGAGTACAGGAAGTACAGGACCACCTCTGAAGGTATCTGAGTATGTAAAGAAAAAGTATTATTTGCAAGTATAGAATACTCTACAATTTTTTTTTGTGCACCCTGAGCTCTCTCATGTAATTGTGTCCTGTATCTCTGTGAGCAACTGACATTCATATCATTTTATTCCAGATAGTTTAGTTTATCTTGTTTCCTCATATTATGTCTGTCTTTCCCAATATGGAAATTCCTCATAGATCTGAATGAAATGGAAAGTTCTATATAGTTTTAATTTCTACGTAAGATTGGAAAGAGCCAAATAGGTCACTGCTTGAGATTTTGACAGTCTTATAACCGTTGAACAGATGTACAGAAGGGTCCACATACATACCTACCTACTGAGGCCACAGCACTCTGTTCAAAAATTAACACTGGGGAACAAAAAATAGAATCACAGAATCATAAAATGGTTTGAGTTGGAAGGGACCTTAAAGATCATCAAGTTCCAACCCCCCCTGCCATGGGCAGGGACACCTCCCACTAAAGCAGGTTGCTCAAAACCTCATCCTCATCCAGCCTGCCCTTGAACACTCCCAAGGATGAGGCATCCACAACTTCCTTGGGCAACCTGTTCCAGTGCCTCACCACCCTCACAGTAAAGAAATTCTTTCTGGTATTCAATCTTAATCTCCCTTCTTCCAATTTAAAGCCGTTACACCTTGTCCTTTCACTACACTTCTTGCCAAAGAGTCCCTCTCCAGCTCTCCTGTAGGCTCCCTTCAGATACTATAAGGTCGCCCTGAAGCCTTCTCTTCTCCAGGCTGAACAAGCCCAGCTCCCTCAGCCTGTCTTCATGGGAGACATCCAGGACTAGGTCTCTTATGAGTAGTTAGTACAGAAACTGGAAATTAAAAAATATAGGAAAGCAGGATCCAAATTCTATTTGCTTTGATTTTTCTGCAAGTCTTGGAGAAAAATGTAGTGTCTCATAATCACATGGCACCAAATGCTTATTACTTTGTCATTTAAGGAAAAATAAAAAAGAGCTGCTGAAATTATGAGCTGTAATGGTTATAGCATTATATCCATGATGCCAGTTACAGAACATTTTCCCAGTAGAATTATCATTTAAGTTCCATTTTCATTTATGTCACTGCTTTTTACCCATCTGATGTCCTGATATCCATCATTTTTGAGTATTTATTTTATATTAGGTTTTATATGCTGCAGAAGGCATTTCGGTTCTTGCATTTTATCAGTCAGACTCCTTCCATTACCAGAATTTTAGTGTACTTTTTTTCTCTTTTTTTCTGCTGCTTTTAGTTTGTTGGGTATAAATGTAGGTGATGATTCCAAATTTAGTGATACTAGTGATCACTTTACTAAACAGTTTTCATTCTCGAAGGTAAAAAATGCCATATCCAACATGATTTACACTGACCTATGTTTTGTGTACTTGGTAAATATTTGAGGAAAGCTAGTGACTGAAATACAGCTTCCCTTTTGGCATATGCAAGTTCCTTTCAAGCACCCAAATCTCCTTCAGGATGTGTACAGGTAGAAGGAACATTGAAACTTGTCTTTACTTTTATAGATTGCCATGCAGTTGTACATTCTTAACTTGCAAACTCTCTCCCTTTCCTAGCACTTTGTAACTCCACATTTATCCTGAGCAGAACACTTGCAAAATCCTGCTGTGAGGACTGAGGGTAGTTAAAATATTAAGGTTTTTTCGTACTGATAATATCATTCTCGTTTTTTTTCCATTTGTTTTGTGTGTGTGGTTTAATAAATAAATAATGACTTTAAAAAAGACCAAGGCTTTTGTAAAATAAATAGAGTGCACTTCCAACAATAAAATCATAAACTGCTATATTTACTAAAATTAGGGAAAGAAAGGGAGAGAGAAATATGTCATTTACAACAACAATTGTCTCTTCTAATCTAATATCATTTACTGTTCCAGCAACTTAGCTGCAGACCAGCTGATTTCTAAAAATGCAGTACAGAAAAAGAGAGAGGGAGAAATAAACCCTCAGCTCAGTAAAAAATCCTACACTGTGGGTTTTGACAGAGTTTAAAAATAAAAATGAGACAAGGTAAATCTGGATTTGAACATCCTATTTTATTTTTGCAGTTTAATTTGCACACTGACCCTTTAAACTCTGTTCCAAGCACTAT
>VZTM01015104.1:0-13459 GCA_013400555.1 Jacana jacana
TAATCCTTAGCTCATGGAAAAGTGGTGCACGCTTACTTGTTCACATTTTTCAGTGTAGCAGGACAGCACAGGGTTGAAGGAGTCAACTTTGGATCAGCCAGCTCTATGCTGTCTTTTGGCAGTGGTCCCCACAATGAACGTAGCCCCCTGACTCACCTTGATTTCTGTTTTGAAAGGTGTTAGATGTTTTGTTCCTAAAGAGGTCCTGGGAGCAAAGTAGCATTTTTCTGGTGTGGATACTCAGAGGCCTCAGGATGCTGGAGTAAATGGAGGAAGACAGTTATCTGGCTGTGTAGGTGTGCTGTAACGCTCCAGCATTTTCTCCTGTGAAACCAGGACAGCAAAAGAGAGACGATCAGGAGGAATCTTCCAAGCAGTGGTACTATTTGTGAGTCCTCACAGCAGCTACACTGCCTTAATATGAAATGTATCAGCGGGTGGCACTGTTAAATATCATCTGCCAGGTTTCTTTTCTTAGCAGGTGAGAAGGACTTGGCTCCTAAGATGCATTGGTTCTTGCCAGATAGTGGCCCTAGAAATTTTGGCCATGAAAGCAAAGAATCAAAGAAGGATAAGGCTGATAAGTAAGATATGCATGCACTAACAGAATGTATTTATGCCAGTAAAATTCTTGAGGCACAGTGTTTCCCAAAACTGGATTCTGGTATTGTTTTGGTTTTTTTTTGAGGGAGAGCTTGCTTCCATCCTGCTGAAGCATGACATATCCCAGGGGGTCCATGTCCGTGTTTGTAATACAGAGGTTAAAGCAAGAGTGGTTTCTATCTTTCCTCAGCTGGAAGATTGATTTGAAAGACCCTATAGACTTGGTGCCTATTGGCAGACAGCTATCACTAGAAGGGACTTTGAATATTTATGTGGGTCTGCTCTCAAAGATCATAATGGGGCAGAGCGGCCATGATTCAGGTTCAGATCCTGAATAAATGTGTCTTGATTCCTTTTTCCTTAGTATAGAATTTATGGACATTTGAAAAGCCCTGAACAACCTTCGTGTTCTGCTTGGCTTCCCACCACTGGTCCAGAGTATTTCAGGTTTCCCACAGGTCTCAAGTCAGATCTTCCAATGACATCCAGGTATCTTAAATGTCCTGCACCATCTCAAATGACACTAAATGCCTATGTCAAAGCTCAACTTGCAACCCTGCATTTGGGGGTGGGATTAATCTTCAAAGTGGACTCTTAAATGTGTCTAAGTAGAGTTGTATGTTTAGCTGTGAGGTAGATGTTAAACCAGTTTTAGCCAATGGAGACTTTAGTTAATACAGTCAGTGAAGCCTGCAGAGCTACCTAGCTCACCCTAACTTCCATTTAGTCAACTAATAGCTCTTTAGGTTCCACTGGGATGGATTTGGCTGGACTGTGATGACAACTTATGCATCTAGGGTGGGATACAGTGGCCATTTGAGATATCCTAGAGTATTCCACCTGGCCTAAATAAGGGAATTGAGACCTCAGAATTCTGGTGTCATATCTGGTCAGTCCTGTGCTGATGTCTTAAATGGCCCTATGTACTTATGCTGGAGCAATTGTCTCCTGCCCCTTGCAGATACCCTTACAGTTATCTTTATTTAATCTGGAGCTGATACCAACCCTCTTAACTTAACCTCCACTCATTTTTTTGGTGTTTTTCCTGGTATCTGGAACTTTTGCGCTCGTGGCTTTTACACCATGCTAGCAACAGTCTTTTGTCTACCTTCTCCTACAGCTCCAGCAGATCCAGTGCTGGTTTTTCTCATACTCTTCTTACAAATTTATGATTGCAGGGATTTTTTTCCCTTCATCATACGGGTGGTAGACAACAATTGTACACTAGCAACGCATGGCCTGTAAGAAGCAAGCATTTTTGGGTAAACTACCGAAAGATTATTCAGCACGCTTGTTGGTATAATACGAGGGACTTTGATATTGTCGAGGGCTATGCTAAAAAACAGGCAAAATGGAAAGAGTTACTTTAAGGATTATATTAAACTACATTGGGGAGTGAAGGAAATTCTGCAAATTTCAGCAGACCCCCTGATTTAAACATATTGAGATATTAATTGGTGTGTAACTTATCCCGTTGTCTAAGTGTCAGGACATAGCCAATATAAAATGAGAAATTCCTGTGCATAATGCCAGCCCTGATTTGTATTTCCATCTAGGATTTAAGTGTTGAAACCCTGACTCTCTTCAGGTGAATAGGATCTTTCTTTCATGTATTTGGCTCAGAGACAAAGCTTGGTGAATCCTCTGGGGAAGTTCACTAGGCAGTGAAGGATATGCATCCTTTTCTTCTGGTGGTGTTCAGTGCATTTGTTGTACTGTGTTCAGAATTTGTTGCCACCACCCTCTCCCTTGAATTCCTTTGTCTTTAGAGGCAACCAGACCCCGGCCAGCCTGGCATGATGGAGAATTCTCATCATATTACACTGTAGTTTGCCTATGTAATGAAGGGTGAGTGTTACAACAGATGTGTCAAACATTGCCATAAAAATGAGTGGCATAAACATCAAGAAGTTTCATTGTTACTGTCACATGTTTGAGCTCCAGTCTTCTTTCATGCATGAACACAGATAAGTCTTCCTTTCAGTAGTCTTTCTTTACAAAGGAAGGATGGTTTTCCTTACGTTCTCCAGGTTTTGGTGGGGTATACAATTTTAATTATTTTTTTTTAAATATGGCAATTTTATCCTTCTACAGCTGAAGTACCATGGTACGACTCTGTGCATCTGACTTTATAATCTCTTATGAAATTAGAGGTATCCAAATTATTAGCATGTGAGAAACTGGGGTTACACAAAAGCTTCGACAGCAGATGTTGAGATGTCATCATCAACAAAATTTGAAGTGACACTGTATCCAACTTCTGTGAGCCTGTACGTATTGCATTCATCAGTTCATTAAGAAGGCACAGGAGCCCATGTATAATAGATAGTTATGGCAGAACCATTTGTTTTGGCACAGAATTATCTTTCCTGTTCATGTTAGGTTTGTGATACATTTATTTTTATTTCCATTTCCAAATGCTCTTCCACTCAAACAAAGGTAATGGAGAACTTGAAAGCCATTCTCCCATAGATAGTTTTCTTTAGGAGGTTAGCAAGCACTTTCAGTATGAAACTTCTTCCATTGTCAGGAGGACTTTTCCTCTGAATTCTGCTTCTGTAGTTCTCAGATTTTGGGAAGGGCTCTCTAAGAAAGCTTCGGTCACTTTCTTCTATTATAATTCACAGCCTTACTTATTTAGAATAATGATATTAGATTGGGGATGCTCATTCTTGTATCTAAAGGCAAGTAATTTGGATCATCTAAGATGTGTTATGCAGTTACATTTATTAGCAGTATTTCTTATTTACTTCCAGACAGTGTGATGAGATTTCCAGCTATTTTTACATGCATAGTTGTTCATACAAAAGGGGAAAGTAGGCTTAATCTCATCTGATTAAAGGGAAAAAAAATGTTAAAAATCTTGTTCAGAGTTTCAAGAAATCATAATTTAGAAAAAACTAAACCAAATGGCAACTCAAACCCCTGTCATGGTTGTTACCTTCTGGTAGGATGTGGCTATGCACTTCTTGCCTTCCAGTCCCCAGTGAAGAGGTTGGTCAACTTTCTGCTTGTTTATGCTGGTTTATTTAGAATCACAGAATCATAGAATCATTTAGGTTGGAAGGGACCCTTAGGATCATCAAGTCCAACCATTAGCCCTACTCTACAAGTTCTCCCCTACACCATAGCCCTCAACACCACATCTAATCTACTCTTAAACACAGTCAGAGATGGTGACTCCACCACCTCCCTGGGCAACTGATTCCACTGACTGACCACTCTTTCTGTGGAAAACTTTTTCCTAATGTCCAGCCTAACCCTACCCTGCTGCAGCTTGCAGCCATTCCCTCTTGTTCTGTCGCTCATTGCCCGTGAGAAGAGACCAGCACCAACCTCCCTACAATGCCCTTTCAAGCAGTTGTAGAGANTTGAATGATTATATTATAAATATAGACTTGGAAGCTGTTGTTACCTTTCTGCATTTTTAAAGTGGATACTAGTAGCTTTTCTTCTTCAACCAATAGCCTGCATTAAGGATTTCACCAACAAACATGAATGCATACTAAATTAAGTAAGAAAATAATATGTTGGTAATTTGCTTAAATTTATTGTATATAGATTGGAGCCTCCACTGGAATACATCTAAGGGATTTTCACTATGGTAAAAAGACTAGAAACTGCTGCTTTAGAAAAGCACATTGTCTAGAAATTAATCTTTAAATTAAAGACAGGCCCATCTGTGTGCACCGCTAAATTGGAACTGGGAGATATAACTCAAGGGTAGGCCTCATGATACTCCTTCTCCAAAGTGTAAATTTAACTTGTTTCTGCATTGTGAAAACAATATTTTGAACATTAAGGGAAAAAAGTGCTTTGTTCCGTTGAAAGTTGAAAACTTTACAAGACACTAAATAAAACAGAAGTTAAAATACTGTTTTGAGACTTTGGTAACTTTAACATCCAACTGCCTTATCTTAAATAATATTTTGGATAAAATACGTGCTAATTCTAATATATTTATCCATAGGAAAATAATTAAAATTGTATTAGTAGATAAATGAATGGTCACTTACTGTAAATCTTGTATTCCCTGGACAAAGTGAATGTAAATTTCCAAACCCATTTCATCTCAGTCACCATGGCATTAGTAAGAAATTAATATCTTTTGAAGATGCCTGTATTTTTCACTGATAAAAGATGAGAGCCTGGGAAATGCCTAGGTTAGGTGAGATTAGTTCTAGTCTGTTACTACGGGTTTAAGTTGGTCATCCATAGGTGTCTAACATCATCTTAAATACCCTAAAGTATCTTAAACATGTACATGGGGCTGGCACAAGACACAAGAACTATGGGAGACCAGTGTCCTTCTGCAGTAGGAACAGAAGTACAGGTAGGATTCCCAAGGGCATCTCAAATGGCTTTTAGGTGCCTATAGGAGGTGACTGAATCAAACCAAAAGGATCATTTCCATTTTAATAACGTAAACTGATGACTGACTATCACCTGAAGTCTTGAACAAACAGAGGTACTTTCTGAGATTTTGAGAGTACCAGTACGGTGGCTCGCTGTTTTTTCAAGTTACTCCTCTCTGGCATGCAGTGAATAGGTTGTATATTTATGCTTCCTATAGGTGACTCTAGATGTGGTCATTAAGTGCCACTCTCATATTCTGTATCATCCTGTGCTTATGTCAGCAGCAATGACTCTAATGTCTGTGTTCATTCTTATGTGCAATACTCTTATCTAAGAATTTCCAACCAAACCAAGGCGACAGTATGGTATAGCAACGCTGTAAGTCCTCTGCAAGGCTGTGGAACACATCCGAGCAATCACTTGTTTAGAAATCCACCAGAGAACAGGTCTTGTTAAAGATTCTGACATAGTGTTTAACACAATGTTCCTGATGCTGGAGCTGAGCTAATGATGCTTTGTAAGTGCTGCCCGTCATTAAACTGTTTCTTCTGGGAAAAGTCTGAAACTGCTTCCTAACAGTCTACCTTGTGATTGCAGAAGAAAGTGAATTCTTGTGTTTCCTGCTTCTGAGGCTTGGAGGTCTCGAAGGCAAGCTGGGAAGCAACTTTCACAGTGCAGCTGCCAACAATACTGCAGAAATCACAGAGACACAGGTTCTTTATCATGGATAATGAGGGAGTCTTCATACTGAGTGGAGTCAAGTTCCTTCTGCTAACTAGCAGATTTTTTTGGCAAGATCTTACCTTTTCTAAGTGTCAGAAATAGGGGGCATATTCAGCTCTGGTCACCTAGCACTATTGTGAGAGAGTGTTTAAACATCTGTGTGTTTAAATTTGCAGCTTTAGTGTTATGTTCATGTTGTACTTCAGTATGGATGCAGCAATGACTGAGGAAATGGCAAAGAAACTGTGAAGAGGCCATGCTTCTGTGTAACAGCCTAGGAATTCAGATGACAACTTTAATTGTTTATGCTGTAGAATGTCTTTATTGGCAGGCGGTGGTGTGAGGAAAGGGGAAAGGTCAAAAACCACGTTTATTTATATTTTTATGGTGAAACAGCAGAAGAAATAAGAAGCAAGCAGTTAACGTATTTGAAATCAAGGAATGGAGTTGCAAATTGGTTCCTGCAGAATTTGCTTGTTCCATGCATCAGAAAGTGCTGTGATCCTAAAACTATCATTTTTGAGGACAACTTTTAAGACAGGAAAAAAAGGCCTAATAAGCACCTCCAGGGACCAGCTTAGTATTTAATAGATGGAAAAGATAGGTCATCACTGGAGATTGCTAGAGTTCCCCAGACAATCCTGGCATTGCTATTGTCTTTTGACTACAGACTGCCATAATCCTTGAAACAGGATGAAATAATGCCATGAAGAAAGGTGCTTCAAAATGTCCTGTGAAATAATGGTGAAAACACATACAGACAAGTCACTCCATCTGTTAATACAGCTTGTGCTTTGTTGTTTGGAGGGGAGCCTCTCCTTTGAAAAAACAATTGGAAATGTGACAGTTACAGATGTTACTGTAAAATAAGACAATGAAAAGATATTTTTAAGACATTTGGATATATCCTTGATAGATAGACAGACAGACAGAAAGAAAATAGCATATTAGGTAGGTAGAAACAATAAAAATGTAGGCTGCAAATGCTGATTAAGAACATTGCATTTTAAAGAATGGATTATAATGCTACAAGGTGCTTGGGAATAAGGAATAACCAGATAGACTTGAAATACTTTAGAATATTAATATTTGCTCTTTGTGTCACAATAGCATCTTGTGGTCCAAGCTGGGAAAGATTATATTGTACCAGATGTTGAGTAATACAGACAAAAGAGAGTTTCTCCCTATAAAAGTTAAATTTCAAACAAACAGGATAGAAATAGGTGGGAGGGAGGATATGCAGCTTGTCTTGGGTCACACAGCAGCGATTCCTTAATGCTGTGATCTAGTTGCCCATTCATAAAATTACATAGCCAACAACATAGCCACGGAGAGAGTGGTCAGTCAGTGGAATCAGCTGCCCAGGGAGGTGGTGGAGTCACCCTCCCTGACTGTGTTTAAGAGCAGATTAGATGTGGTGTTGAGGGATCTAGTGTAGGGGAGAACTTGTAGAGTAGGGCTGATGGTTGGACTTGATGATCCCGGGGGTCTCTTCCAACCTAAATGATTCTATGATTCTATGATTCTAAGTTGTCTATATCTGAGCTGTCTCAGTCTGTGTTGTGTGCAAGAGCCTCTAAACCTGTTTTGTTCTGAAAAAGTGCTCTTCTTTTCCTCACTGAGAGGGAAGTTGGGAGTTGACTGTTGAATTTTCTAGTAGTTATTTTCATATAATCATAGTTTGAGTTGCACGGGCCTTTAAAGATATAGTTCAACTCCTTTGAGGTGGCCAGGGGCACCTTCTAGTAGACCAGCTCACTCAAAGCCCCAGCAAACCTGTCTGTGACTGTTCCCAGGGATGGAGCGCCTACAGCCTCTCTGGGCAACCTGTTCCACTGTCTCACCACTCTCACAGTAAACAACTTCTTCCTATTCTTCGATAAAAATCTCCCCTCTTTCAGTTTAAAACTGTTAGCCCTCCACCTATCACTCCACTCCCTGCTAAAGAGTCTCTCTCCCTATCTTTCCTGTAGGCCCCCTGTAGGTACTGGAAGGCTGCTATAAGGTCTCCCCTGAGCCTTCTCTTTTCTAGGCTGAAAAACCCCCGCTCTCTCAGCCTGTCTTCATAGATGATGCGCTCCAGCCCTCTGACCATCTGCATCAGATGCATTGAATTGCATTATTTCCAAGAAAAAGACTAATACCATGTTGTCCATCTCTCCCTTCTAAGGTACCTTACGAGAAGGGTTGAAATATTCACTGCTAACCCCAATTTAGTGTTGTACATCAGGATTGACCAAGGTTATATCTACACTAGAAAATTAAGTGGGCCAGTGTATGTTTTCTAGTCATGAGTGAAATGGCAGTGCACAGTGGTACTTGTATACCAAAACTCATCTTTCTCCTCCATTTTCAAAACAACGACTAAGCACAATTCCTGGCTCAGTCTGTCTCCTGAATAACACTCAGCCATCATTTGGTGGGCTAGTTTGCAGTGGGCTAGCTTGCACTGCTCCAAAATTACATATATCAGTGATTAATTGCAGGGCTCAGTGTATCTGTGCCTATGATCTGGCCCTCTCCAGTTTACTGGTGAAGATATAGTTGAACTGACTAAAACTAAACACACAACTCTGCACAACACTGGTGGCACAGAAGAGAATGACACCTGGAACTAATGGAGAATCCCCCGCCACAGAAAGGGGAAGAGCGGCATTCCAGCTCCCCAAGAAGTGAATAAGAGGTAAAACTTTTCTTCTTAGAGCTCACTCCTCTCTAAAGACAGGTAGTATGAGAGTATTAGAATGACTGTGAGTAATGGACTAATTAATTCTCTTTTGCAAAACGAGACAATATGATACTATTTTTTACAGTGATGATAAAATGGAAAAATTAATTATTACTTTGCCAGTTAGAAAGTAGCTTATGGTATGGACAAATGATTTTGAAATGTTCTCTATGTAGGGAAGAGTGCACAAATTGTACATCTGGACCAAACAAAAATTAAGTATACCTATTTCTTAGAAAACAAGGCATTTACAGGTTCCTCCAAGATCTGTAAACAGTAAAGTACCAGAAGTAGTTTTTATGGAATGGTGAATAGACCAATATAACTCAAGCCTGAGTAAATAATGTCCAGAGTCCTTGTGGGCTGAGCTTTTATTTAAACAAAGAAAACACATCACTTCTGGTTAGCTTTGCATGGATTTTAGCTTCTATGTGAACTGGGAAGACCTCTTTGCAGATGCATATCCAGATGAGTATGCACATACACAGAGGTAACAGAATTTAAAGGTACTGACTTCAAGAAGAAAAAGGAGAGGTGCATTAAGGAGAGGTAAACTAAGTGACACTGACCTGCTGAATCTGTGAGAGAGTCCAGATACTTAAGTCAGGAGCTATTCTAGAGAGTAGAATTCTCTACACATTGTAACTGAAATCAATGTATGGAGTGTGAAGCTTGATAAGAAATACAAGCCAAGGGTATTTTCTCAGTTGTTATGGATGATGTAACTACTGCACCACCGATATACTACCAGTTTCGATTCTGCAGAGCACTGCTAATCACTCGATGCTTGGTTGGCAGATGGAATGAACCAGCTGCCAAAGAGACATCTTTTCATTCCCTGTGCTTCCTGAGCTATAGTAGAGAGGGGAGTTTCTGCAGTGCAGGAGCTATTTAACCCAAGCACCCTCAGTTCTGGTAAACTTTGGATAAAACAAATTGAGAGCTAGGAATTAGAAGCTGAAGTTGCTAAATATGCTGGCAATTTCCTCAGCTGGATTTAAGCATCTTTAAAGGAAGGCATAAAAACAAGCTTGTTTTTACTGCCATCAGGTGTACAAGAATGCAGATAAAGGCTGTTCTCACCTGCAGCCTTGTGAAGTCGATGGCAAGATTCCTTTTGCTCCCAGGGCAGCTTAGCTGAGGCCTGTGGCTGTTACTTAGTCCATGCATTATGCAGCTAGCCTTCTCCTCAGGATAAGCTTCAGAAATACATGGACAGAGCAGAATAATCCCATTAAATACCTATTGCATCCCATACACTACACATAACTAACAGATAGGTTTCGGTTTTTACTTCCATGCTGTAGTAGTGTATAAATGTACTGATTTTTAATGGCAAAAAATATAATAGGAGGAACGATGACCACACATTTGTGAAACTTATGTGTTCCAAGGGCAGTGAGCTTTGCTGGGTGACACTGATATCATAGAATCTTGGAAAGCAAATCATACAGGTATAGCTTCGGAAAGGAGTGTGAAACACTAATCTCACCACTGGTAATTACACTTCCTCCAGTGCAAGATGGCCAAGCTTGAAGAGTGTCTTTTGTTCCTAAAGCTTCTAGCAGCCCTGGGCAGTGAAACCCTTTAAAAATGATGCTATATTTGCATCGGTTTCACTGTATCGACAGTATTGGTAATACTAAGAGTGTTGAATCTTCCATAAGTAACATAAGAAGAGAGCAGCAATACTACTGCAGGTGAGGCCTCTCTCTTGCATTTGCTTCCAGCAACACACAATGAAATGGGTTGATAAATTTGAAACTTTTGTGAACAGGCCATAAACAATACTAAAGCCTATACTTTTATTAAAATATCTAAATATACTTCAACAGATTGTGTCAGAATAACATTTGACAAAGCACACCTCCTAAACAATTCCATTCTGGGTAGCTGATAGAGGAAAAGGATTGTTTCTATAACCTAAATAAATCTGTTCTTGTGCGAAAGCTATAGAAGACAAATCTTTATTCAAATACATAGTGAAGTAATAAACCTGTTTAAGAGACAAATTTAATGTTTGTTGTGACTATATATTTGCAATAATTGTTTATATTTTTATTTTTGTAGTGGTTTTACTAGAAAGAAGTTTGTTCCTTAAAAAAATCTTGTTAATTCCAGCAAAGGAGTAAAGAATTACAGTAGCATTCCTTGTGGAACTGTTGTTCATAGATTTGTTTTTGTTTCAGACTTGAGAACAAAACAGGATGAAATTATGCAGCAATACTATAAGGAGCAAAAGAAAGGAAAGACCTGTTTAATTTGATCCAGGCATAAATTTCTAGAAGTAATGATTAAAGCCACACCATTTGCTTTTTTTTTTTGTGTTTTTGTTTGTAAAAAGAGAATCAGAGCTGACCTATTATGTTATCTTTGTCCTGCATCAAACATATCAACAGCTTGATTCATAGCTGGTTCTTGCAGGCACAATCACAGTTCACTTTAGCGTAAACCATCTTACCTTCAACAGTACTTAGTCCTAGTTTGAAAAAAATGTTTTGGTGGTCAGACTGTCCAACTTACGTTCTGTAACTTGTGTTGCCTGAACCTTCACACCAAGTACCTACAAGTCTGTGTTGACTGAAGAATGAACACAGGCTGTTAATTCTAGGTGTTTGCAATCCCCTCTGGTTAGACGCTTTATGGTGTCTAAAGTAGATTGTCCTGGATTGACAACTGCATTCCTTCAAGAGCCTTGGTGGAAACTTAGGGTAGAAGCATCAGCATCCTTTGCTCCCTCTGCAGACAGCAAAAAAGTTTGGGTAGAAACCAATAGCATCTAGGTGTTTGGGTAACTAAAGGTGTACATGGACTTTTGAAGTTTTGGCTTCCATGCCATTTCACTTTGGTGAAATCTGCTATCAAAAGCATTTTTTAGCTCATGGCCTCTCTTCTTTAAAGCAAGCCTGTTTCAAACCATGCCATAAATCACTGAGCATATGGATTTTTATCACCAAATCTGCCACTAAATTTTGTAGGTATCAGTTATTTGAACATTGCCGCAATTCAAGTTTTGAAGATGTAAGTATGGTGAGGTAGTGAAATGATGTCAAACCCTTTCAAGCTGCAACAGTTATATAGCAGTTTTTATGGCAGTATGGTTTATGCTATATTCAGAAAAGAAAACCCAAGCCCATTAATAAAAAGGGTCTCCTGACAGGTATAACTCAACTACACCTCCATTTCTCCAGCTTAGTTAAAAAGAAAAGAAACCAACCATCTTTTTTGCCTTTTTTTTTTTTTTAATGTTGTTTCAAACCTAAACAATATCTGATTAATTATAAAGTTACATTTTAGATCTCTGTATCTTAGCAATTGCTGTGAGAAAAAAAGGAAAAGTGCTTCTATGGAACAGTTGAGTTAGCCAAATGTATTAGATTCAGGATAAGATGAACACAGAATAACAATGCCTATTTCCCTCTGTTGACTGTACAAGCAACTTCTGCAACTGTGTCTGCTGTGAGATGCCTGCTTTGTAAGTATCTAAGGAATATCATGTTAGTTATGTAAAAATTGCATAAACCGTCACCTAGGCTCTCCATAACCAATGAGAAGAGACAATCACCTCCAAATGTAGTGCTCACCTTCCTCATCTCAAAGAAGAAAAAAACCCACAGAAACAAAAAAGAATGAAATAAGGAAAAGGTTGCTCAGGACCGTGTCCTGTTGGGTTTTGATTATCACCCCTCATCTCAGCCTTTGTATCATTTCAGGCCTCTAGCTGCAGTGAGCGCCTGAATCTGCTGCTGCTGGGGGAAGGCAGCAGGGAGACTGCCTGTTCTCAGGTGGAAGGTCTGCTCACCATGGTGGCTGAGCTCAAGGAGGAGGTGGAGAGGCTAAGCAGCATCAGGGCATGTGAGCAGGAGATTGATTGGTGGAGTAACTCCCTGTTGTGCCAGAGGGAAGGGCACTAGGTGGATGCTCCCCAGAGTGTGGTGGAACTCCTGCCCTGTTGCTGTTGGGCAGAGGTAGGGGACCAAAAAGACGAGAAGAGTTGGATGTGTCAAGCAGTTCGGTGTCAAGGGCAACCCCCCTCCCTCCCTACCTGGCTTCCACAGGGGCCCCTCCATAATAGGTTTGAGGCCCTGGATCTTGAAGGAGAGGTAGGTGAGGGTGTGGTGGAAGGCCCATATATGAGGTCAAATAGGAAGACGCAGTTGACACCACACCTCAAGGCTTCCTCCAGTAAGAAAAGAAGAAGAGTAATTGTAGTAGGACAATTCCCTTCTGAGAGGAACAGAGGGCCCAATATGCAGAGCTGACCGTCATCACAGGGAAGTCTGCAGTCTACCTGGAGCCTGGATCAGGGATATCACCAGGACACTCCCCAACCTGGTGCACTCAAAAGACTACTACCTGCTACTGATCTTCCAGACAGGTGGAGAGGAAGCTGCATCCTGTAGTCTGAGGGAAATAAAGAAATACTTCAAGGCCTTGGGATGGTTGATGAAAGAGTGGTGCAAGTTATTTCCTCAGGTTGTCCTGAGGAGCCCCATACCCCTGAGGACCCAGAGGAAGTCTGGATAAAGGAGGAGTTTGCCTTGGTTGATGAGGACTGGTTTAAGGACCAATTAAGCAATCTAGACATTCATAAATCCATGGGTCTTGATTGGATGCATCCGCAGAAGCTGAGGGAGCTGGTGGAAGTCATTGCTAGACCACTCTCCATCATCTTTGGTAAGTCGTGGGGAATGAGAAAAGTGCATGAGGACTGGAGAAAAGCAAATGTCACTCCAGTCTTCAAAAAGGGCAAAAAGGAGGACCTGGGTAACTATAGACCAGTCATCCTCATCTCCATCCCTGGAAAGGTGGTGGAACAATTTATCCTTGGTGTTGTCTCTAGGTATATCAAGGATAAGAGAGTCATTAGAGGCAGTCAACATGGCTTCACCAAGGGGAAGTCATGCTTAACCAACCTGACAACCTTTTATAAAGACATAACCAGGTGGGTAGATGATGGTAAAGCAGTGGACGTGCTCTATCTTGATTTTAGTAAAGCATTTGGCACTGTCTCCCACAGTATCCTTGCAGCTAAACTGAGGAAGTGTG
>VZTM01015104.1:25363-49257 GCA_013400555.1 Jacana jacana
CAGAGTATGTACATCATCTAAATGGGACAGTCAGACTGAAAAAACAATGATAATGCCTTTCCTCCCTCTTGGTAACCTTGAAATGTAGGATTACATTTACAGCCTGGAACAAAAAGCACGTACAACTACTGCTGTTCAGCTGTTCCTGTAGGTCTGCAGACCTACCAAACAACAGTGTGTTTAAAGAAATAAATTTGGAGGAACTTTTGTTAAAACTGACACATGAAAGTCATTCATGCTGCTGCCATATACATCCCATGGCAATTAGAAAACAATATTCCTCTTTTTTTTTTTTTTGTGTGTGTGTGAAGATTTAGAGATATGGGTTCTTTAAATTTATGTCTAAATGAAAGATTTTACCCTCAATACAATTCTTTGCTGTCTGCTTCAGGATTTCATATTTTATTTAAAAAATGGCTATTGAAGATAATTTGACATATTCTTAAAAACTATACTCCATCGCTCTGGGCCTGGTTTTAGCTTTCATTTTTATGACAACTTTGCAAGTGTTAAAGCCATATGTGATATAAAGAGCATACATTTTATTCCTGCATCAGATAGAAGGAAAAAAAAAGAGGTTTTTCTCCTTTTTAAGATTTTTTTTTAAAGGTACTGAAGGTAAAGCTTTATAATTTCATCTCTTTCTGCAGAACTGAAAATATCTCTGCCTGCTTTGATATTTCTGTCCCAGACCAGCCTTAAAAACAATATTCTGTAGATGCAAGGAACTGATCAAGTTACAGAACAGTTTCTACTTTTATCAAGACAGAGAAGTTCAGCAGCATATTTTTAGGTGCCGTCTCTCCCTTTAACACTTGGATATTTTCTGATGCTCAAGCAAAATAGTTTGTAGGATCAAATTTATTATCAAATCAGAAATGTATAGCTACCAATAAAGGCAGGAGTAAATAAATAGATTGTCACCTGTATGGTATGAACATAGAAAATAAACCTATTTCTTTAAACTCTGTTATCATAAGAAAACACACTGGTTTGTTTTATTAATGTTGCAATATATTTCTAATACAAAATTCATGCTGATTTGGTTATCTCAAAGAGTTCACGTTTGCATAAAATACTGTGAAAGCACTTACAGAACTAAAATTACACAGTTTAATAGGAAATGTTTAAATCAAAGAATCAGTAAGAATGTAACCTTTTGCATTTGTGGAGAATACTAAATTGCACTAATTAAAATAGTTCAAATGTGTAAGAGTTTTCATTTGGTCTTTGAACCTTTGTAATGAAGATGAAACCAGAAATGCTGACTTTTTGTGTGTTTACCTTATCCTAGAACTTTCATGATTTCTAGCACCCAGGGAATGGATTTAGACCGAAGGTGGGAAAGTATGTGCATAGTTCAGGTCAGCGGGGCAGGTTTGTGGCATGATTACAAGGTCAGGCTCTAAACCAGCTCTGAGAAAATTGCTCTTTAGGATGAGAAACAAGCTGCTGGTTTACTAGAATCTGAATGTATTTATTTATTAATTTATTGATGTATTTTTATTTTTTCTTCTTCTTATTCAGAGGAATAGTCCAGAAATAAAGGCAGTATCTCCAAAATAAGTCATGAGGGAATCCAAGAAGTTTGAGATCCTCATATTACGCATGCTGATTATATGTCACTTCGATCCCATTAACTCGTAAGACACGAGGGACTGACTGTTGCAATCAATAATTTAACTCAAACTGACTTTGGAAAGAGCAGGATCAGGCTCAGGATAATTATGAAGGTGACCATTTAGTACAAATGCTAAAGTTAGTAGTGAGAGGGTGTCGTCAATGAACATTCTTTATGCACTTCTGTAATCTCTCGAAGAGCTGTATTTATCTGGTGGGACTCTCCTGGCCTGGAAGCCGATTGACATTTCACAGCTGTGTCAAATTGAGTGCAGTAAACTGCTTTTTTGTTTTGTTTCATTTTTGTCTTTCTAAACAGTAATCAAAAAGTAATGCTTAGAGACCTCTGTTATCTAATTGCTGGCGAAATTAGCAAATCACCATTTAAATGAATTACATTTGCAGTGTTTTAAAACTGTGTTTAAATCCTTTCATGTGGAAACCCCCACCCCATACTTTAAAATGATTTTTTTATGTTCAGTTGGAGGGAATTTCCATTGATATAAAGTAAGTGAAAACACTACTGTGGCTCCTAAAATACTGACTGATAATATTTTCATTTTACTTTTGGAAGTTCAAGAAAAGTTACATTTTCCATTGCAGAAAATAAAAACATCTTCATAAGCATATAAAATATGAAGACTCTCAGTGCTTTGCCCGAAAATTTCAGTGTATTTAGGTATTGACTTTTATTAAAAAAAACTAAATATAAAAAAAATTCGGACAAATTGACAGCAAGCTGATTTCAGACAGACTCCTTTAAATTCCTTCTGCATAGAGTGTCTTAGCTTAGTTCAATTCTGCATTTCCAAGTGTATTACATTTTACTGTTGCAAAGTATTGCATCTTTGCAGAGTAGCAAGCTTTTGGTATATGGGACATTTTTTTGTTGGTGGGGGTGGGGAGGGTGGTGCTTACAGCATTGTGGTGTTTCCTCCTCACTTCTGCTGCTGCTGCTGCTCGGATTCAATGCGTACCACGGCGAGTAGCACAGAAATAGTTTGCATTCCTTCCAGAAGGAATAATTTTGAGAGGAGGTCAGCTTCGTTCTGAACGGGTTAAACCAGAACTACCTGCTTTAGATTGATTTAAATCAGTAATGGATCTGCTCATAAAGCTGCTGTTACTAGATATTACACTGCTATCTTAGTCCTTTGATAGCCCCGATAAGAACTGCTTACCACAGAGGATGCTCCTAAAGGACAGATATTGTTTCCTGTACCTCAGGGAGTAAAACGCCATACTGCTGGATCAGGAACTTTTACTAACAGCAAGTAAATTCAGGCCTTATCAAGTTACAGCACAAACTGCACTCATGTTTTATTATTCTCATTAGAGATTTAAGGACTAATTCCAGTTGTTAGCGCTTAGCAGTTTAATGTTTTCCATAGATAAGAATTAAGATTCTTCCGGGGGATTTTTTTATTTGCTAAAGCTTGCAAAATATAACGTGGTAATGTGCTTACTTTGATGTAATAGAATTGGATTTCCTAAATGTTTTTAAAGGATAGGGTTTTAAAAATTTAAGTCTAATAACTGAATTTTTCAACTCCAAAATACACTAATTTTCAATCAATGAGGGATTTTAGAGCTAAAAGAGCACAGATTTTCCTTTGAAAAAGTATGATACCAATATTGTTAGACCTTGAGTTTTTCTGTGCGTTACTAGTGCTTTCCAATAGATACAGACCAACAAAGGTAAGTTAAGAATTTCAGCATGCAGACAATTTTTAATTGAACCAACTTATTACAAACCCTTCTTTACAACAAAGTTGATAGATTTTTTTTTTGAGTCAGAAAACGAGGAAATATGGGTTAATCATGGTCCTTATGAAATGGCATGTTCAGAGAGATAGTAAATCTTAAATTTTCCATCCATTAATTTCTCAAGAGATTCATGAAGACATGAAATTGAGCGATGTGAAACAAATAATGATATACTTGCATTAGGCTACTGAAGGTAATGATGTCAGAGGAATGAATCTATAGTTTTGCATGATAAGGTGACTTGAAACTGAAGCTGGGGCTCCATTACCTCAACTTTCTAAGTTTAACTTGCTTTGAGAAATCAGGATCTTGCAGGTGGGTTTCAGAACTGTGGCAGTGTCACCAGTCCCAGCTATAGTTATGGCAAACACTTTTCCCACCAAAACTCTGGTGCATCTGGTCAGCTTTTGGAAATTAAGCACTGGCTGCCCCATCACTTGTCAGTCAAGAGTCACTTGTCGTTCGCTCAGGTCGCAGACATCGCAGATACTGCAGACTCAGTTAAAATGACTTTGTAGCTTAGGGAGTTCAGTTTGAGTAATTATGTCTACTTATCTAAATAATTAATACAATTTTCTGTAATCCAACTTGATGCAATAATCAGCATTTCCAGTCTTTACATATTAAAAAAAAATGGTGTGTGTTGTTACAGTTGTTGCACTCTGTAAGGTCATGTTTCTAGTGGATTCTGCTTTATATTTTCTCTCCAAGTCATTGGGCATCCTATTTAAAATGTTTTCCTCGGTAATATTACCTCATGAAGGCAGGCCATGTAAAAGCATCACAGCTAATCAATAATAATTGTTGTTAGTAATGATTATTGATTAGCTATGACATTGCATTTGGAAGCCATTTTTTTATGGAGTAGCAATATCAGGAACAATAGGTTAAATTGTATTTCCAGAAAAGCTTTTAAACAGGTGTATTTGTGTATTGTTTTTAACTGGAGCTATACAATAGCTAGTTTGTTGGATAGCTTACTCTTTTTAATGGGTGAGGCTTACTATTGGTACACTTTGCTTTCATGCAAGATTTGTTTTCTTCTGGTATTTTCCTTTTGAAGTTTAGGGTTATACTTGCAGTCATGTTATTGGGTATAATCCTCCCCCATATAAAAAATAAATTTATTATGAGGATCTCCCATTAGATATGTTGGAAAACTTACATATAGCTGTTCTGTGTCCAAAATGCTGTTCAGTAGATTTTCCAAAGCACCCAGGTAACAGCTGGCGCAGGCCATGTGCCAGCCTTGACAGCCCATATGCTCTCTTTAGTGCTGTAATTATCTCAACACAAAACTCTGATAACCCGGTCTACAGGGTCCAGTTTCACTAGGTTAAATTGACTCAGTGGCTTTGTTAGTAAGTTCCTTTGGCACAGTAAGAACTTCATCAAGACTTTAAGTATTGTGGCAGGCTTGGAAAACCAATATGACTGCTAGTTTCAAGACAGGTGTCTTATTAACCCTAGGAGATTGTAGGTTTCAGTTCATTATAGTGGCACCCAGCAGCACTACTACAGTTAAAGGTCTGTCATTGTTTCTGTTATATGCCCTCCTTTTCCAGAAGACTTTCTGATTTCTTTGGTTTAGCCTGCTTTGGGCTACACTTTGGCATATGACTCCACAGCCTGGAGGCATTTTTCTTCTCTTTCAAAAAAATTTGATCAAAATTGCTTTAGTTGTGGAGTTTTTTGTTTGGTTTTTGGTTTTTTAATTAGAGGAAAAATAAGACTTTGCTTATTTTTTATACTGCTTTCATCTTGAAAAGGTTGTGAATATTTTTCTTTCTAAAGTAAACAAGCCTCTTAGGTCAAAAAAAGAGCATAGGATAAATTGGGATCTACTGTATTCTGCATCGTGAGCCACAGGAACAAAATTGAATGAAGGTCAATACCTAAATTAATTTTTTTTTCCAAGGGGCCGGTATGGACCAGAAGAGCATATGTTATGGTTTTAGGTAGTCCTGCGAGAAGCAGGAAGTTGGACTCACTGATCCTTATGGGTTCCTTTCAACCTGAGATACTCTGTGATTCTATGATTCTATGTTTAGTTGTGTGAGTTTATCCAAAATTTCTTTTGATACCTTTGTGATGCCTAAGCCAAGGTTCAGTGAAGAGAAAATAATAGACCTATGATTTCTGTCTGACTTGTGTGCTGCTGGTATTTGTTCAGTTCCTTGTGGACAGATATCCACGTCACTACTGGACGCTTGGGTAGTCCCCTCGTAGTGGCTGATGCACGTGGGTCTCATCCAAAGCCAAAAGGAGTCAATTAAATCTTTCCATTAGTCTTTTGGTCAGGCACTTAGTGGTTGTGAATTAACTAGGGGTGGTCTCTGTGATTCAGAGTGATGTGGGGTGAGCGCGAAGAAAGCTGAGCTATTGTCTGCTTAGTGCAAGGAGAAGCCAAAAGCTGCTTGCCTTAATTATTCAGAGCCCTTATTGATTCTCACGGGGTGAAGAATCCTCTTCTTTACATGGGTGAGGTAAATTACAGCTCACCACTCGGTGGACAATAGCTGTCTGCAGCCCTTTGCTTGGCAGGCTGACCTTCTCCATTAGTGCAGGATGTACAAGAACATTTAAAGCTCTGTGAACCATTTGCTACCAGTTAATGAAACAAGGTGGTTGCAGCTTGGAAGTGAACGAAGTCCAGCTTCACTCTGCTGGAGGAGAAACATGAGGACTCTTGTTACCTAGCTGCCTTCCACAGGTAGTCATGCAACTAAAGTCATCATTTATATGTTGTCAGGAGTAGTCACCAAATTTATTGACTTGCACATTATTCTCTGCAAATAAGTCCTAGCTGCTCTCTTCATATTATAATTAAAACGGCAAGGACTTTAATCATTTATGAAATTTTAAACTACATACTGAATATAAATGTATCATTCAATGTGATAGAATGAATTAAATTCATCATTGTCAAATAAATGTATGAAAGATGAAATATCTCTCATCCTACATCATTATCCAATAAAAAGTCTGTTTTCTGAGTGCTACAGGACAGCATGTGGTTCGTGTCATCTTTAGGACATTTCCAGCAAATGAAAGACTTTCAAAATACGTTTAAAAAGCACATTTTTCAAGGACTGTGTTTTTAATAACAACTAGTTTCGACCTAAATATTATAGACCTTTTCTTTCTTTACCTAAGGAAGTGGCCTCTGACACGTCCATGCTTTTTAAGTACAGAAGAGATGGGCTGTACTTTGCCTTTCCTCCTGCTGTCCCGTTGAAACTATGTCCCACTGCAGAAAGTATTAAGCTGTTGCAAGTACAAGACAAGTTTGGCTTGGGGAGGCGCTTCATGGGCAGTGATAGCACAGAGTTCCTGCCACGGGAGCTCCCATACAGTTGCAGTGCTGTGACACTGGGCAAGACCTCCATCTCTGAGGGAAGCCACATTCGCTTTCTCTTGATTTTGTGCAGCTGTGGGTTTTGGAGGTGAGTCTACAGATTATTCCATAAGTTTATGTTTTCTTCAGGAAATACATAAATATTTGGGGAATAAAATATAGCAAAAATCTCAGTCATTTGTCTTCTGTAACCCTGCCTTGTCTTATGCAGCTGTCCCCGCAGAAAACCTCGTCCAGCTTCTACTTGCCCTTCCATGTTTTCACAAAAGCAGCTGAAGACCAAACACAGGAAAACTCTTCCTAAAGGCATGACTGATACTTATTCTTTTTGAAAATCTCATCCTTTCCTGGGAAATTTTTTTTCTCAACACTTTTTATCCATCATTTTTCTTGGAATCAGTTTATTATTCTGCATCTCATTCCTGTAAACTCCTGTGAATGCTCCCTGTCTTCTCTGTTTTCCCCGTGACTCTTGCAAATCATCTTGTCATTACTGAAGTGGTGAATTTCATTCTTCCAAACGATAGCAGCAGTTCTGGAGTCTTGTGCTCAGAAAGCGCATAAGGTACCATTATCGGAGAGGACCTCCTACACCAGTAGCCTCCAATGGATGGGCAGTTCTCTTGGGTAGATGGAGTTGTGAGAGAGTAATTTTTTTTCTCAATTACTTACAGATTAAAGCTTTTGCATACTGGACACCTATCTTTATGGAGGAGCTCATGCCATATAGATCACTGAACAGTCATCAGGTGGTGTATTTTGGACTCCTGCTTGAAACCCTACAGATGCCAAAATGATTTTGCAGAGATGGCTGAATCCAGCCTCAGATCATTACTGATGTAGATTATATTCAAATCACTAACCTACAATTTATTCTGGGTTGACAAATACTTAAATTAATGAAGCAATCACTGTCCTGAATAACACCGACAATATATTCTGAATTCATAGTTAATATGCCAGTAGAAAGAAATTAAAAAAATAGAATGTATTTAATGTTTCTCATCTGTGTTAGATACATCACCTTCCTTTTTCACATGTAGCATAAATTATATGCTTTTCACTGTATGTATTATTTGTATAGCATTTGGCCATATATCAGGATGAAATACAGTTCTCTAATTAGCTCCTTCCAAGTACTTACAGTTACCCCAGGCTGGTGATCACCCGTATTAAAGCAAATGTGGCCCTGGCAATTGTTTGCACATGCAATTGGTCAGCCACAGTAAAAATCTTCCTAAAGATTCCTTATGGCTCCCAACCACAATATGAGCAGTAGTTGTCTGAGACAGTTCACAGGGATCAGGCAGTTTGCTTGCTACGGTGAAGCACGTATCATGAAAGAAGACATTTGAGGTTTAATGATATCTTTCTAATAGCTTTATGATAGAGTTCCTTTATACTGAGTGATTTTATTAGGCTGGAAATATAATTTTCATGAAGTCTCGAAATAAAAAAGAGCAAGAAGTAAGGTACATTTGCGAAAGCCTTTCAATTCTTTTTCTCTTGCTTCCCAGTATTGTTTCAAAGACTATAAGGTGATGTTGTATTCCTTGGTGTGCAGTTTAAAGTCAGGAGCGGCAATATTTAGCACATGCTTGGGCAGCCGTGTTTGAAATCCATGCTTCCTCTCTCTGGTGTTCTGATGTGCCTTTAGGGGATGCTTGCCTGTTTGTAGTTTGTTTTCTTTTGTTTAAGGTTTCAGCTTCTGCATTGACTAATGATTATATAGCAGTAAACTCTCGTCCCTGCTAAATTCAGAGGTAATGCCTCAAAAGCATTTTTCCCCCGTGTGACATAAAACAATAAAAGAACTAGACAATCCCCTTTTGAGGAAGAATAATCCTTTGTTTAAAGAAAAAAAAAAAAAAAAAAAGGACAAGCATCTTCTTGATGCCAGAGGGTGTAGAATTCAAATCAAAGATTAAGTTAATTGATAAAAATAAAACAAATGTCTCATAGTATGATCCTCTTTAGGCAGAGTTAGCGCTTTTCGCATTAACAAGTCTCCAGTGCTAATCCCCTATTCTGTTTTAGTATTATATTGCACTTGGTTCTGAACTGTGCAATATCTGTTCCATACAGAGATAACATGAATCTGAATTTCATCTCACCTATAACTCTAAAGTTATTCCTTTATAATTTAGAGTTATATACTCTAAAGTACTTCCTTAAGTAATGTCACCTCAGAAGAAAGCTGACGAGACCTTGTAATTTAGAGATGAAGAAGTCATTGCTAATATAATTTACCTTCATGTATTTCCTATATTTAAATCATTAATAAGAAACATGTATTTATAATTTTAATGACATTTGGGGAAAATCCTTACATATTGTCACTGAGGCATTCACTTGTACATTCAGCTGTTCTATCGAAGAATTTACAAAAAGTTTTGAATAGCCAGTCATTTAAAAAAAAAAAAAAACAAAAAAAAAAAAGGGAAAGAGAAGACACCGACATGCTGTTTAATTATGTACGACCAGGATCTTCTGAGCCTTTCTGTAATGTCTGATAAATTCAGTGCTGCCAATTTGGGGTGGTTGTTTGCCTAAAATATTAACAGCTAACTATAAATGAGAAGTTAGTTCAATTTGAAAGAAAAGCTTACAGCTAAGAAGAGAAAGCGGGACGTGGTTAAATTACCATTTCAGCCAGAGTCTGCAATTGTTGAGCATGTTTCCAGTAGACTTTTTTTTTTCATTAGTGGAAGTTTCAGAGCAATAATTATCCATAGCTTCCCTTTTATCTGAGTAATGCCAAAGCTATCAGAAACAAGTTTTGTACTTAGCTTTCCGCAGGTTTGGGGTGTGGTTTTTTTTTCTTTCTTTTCTTTATTTTTTTTTTCCTTCTGCTTGCACTTCTGGGCCTGCAGTCAATTACTATCATAAAACTGAGGGGGCAATTAGCCCCTGAAGCAAATGCTGTTGCTGACATGTCTAAATGAGTACAGAGGAGGGCAACAAAGCTGGTGAGAGGCCTGGAGAACAAGGCTTATGAGGATCGATTGANCAGAGTAATTACAGACTAGATATCCAGGACTGCATTCTGTCACACTTTTCTTATTCTACTTGACTTGTGGAAGTGACATCACTGCCACTGTGGCAAACACACACCCTAATAAAAACCAGACAGTTGCTGGTTTGCACCCGGAAGCCTGAACACTAGTCTTCTCTTTTGCTATTGTGTCCTTAGTTGACAATGAACACAAATACAATGCATGGGCTGAGTCTTGTGAAAATTCGAGCCTAATGCAACAGACAGACCAGAAGCCCATCAAAATTGCGCTCCAAAAGCAGATGTTCCCCGTTTGAGCATTGTGTTCAGCCTTGTTCACAGAGAAACCAGATAACTGCTTCAGACACAGGTGCAAAATTACGACACTGCCACGGGCAAGAGCAGTTGCGTGCAGCCTGAAACCACAGCTTCCCCTGACTGTTTCCAGCAGATAAACACTGCTCTCAATGGGAGCAACTCTGTCAGGACCAATGAGGAAAACGGATGCATGTTGCAAAGACTTTCTGCTGCTTGTTACTCGCTGGGAGCATCACCCAGATTGACACAAATATGCAAGAATGACTGACCATGAAGTTACCTAAGAACAATTGCCTTATGTCCATTAGCCTAATGTTTTGTGGGGAGACTGAAGTCTATAAAAATGTTCATATTCATAAAAATTAAGCATCAAAGCCACCACTGCATCTTCTCTGCAACAAGTTTTTAACATTTTGGATGTTTGTCCTTTTGCAAAACCACTTATTCCACAAAGGTATAAAATATAGCACTTAATGGAGATAGCACATTTACTCAAGTGCATTAGACAGTTCTTCCTTCCCTTTCTCTTCCTGCTTGATTGGCAGCCAGAGATCCTAGCTGTAACGCTATAGGAGATATTGTTTATAGTCAGAGCAGCAGGATCTGGCACCAGAGAAGACTCCACAGGCACTTGTGTTGATCGTGGCTTTGCTGTTGCCTCTGGGTCTTTCATGTGGCTGGTCTGATGAAAGCTATCTGGGCAGTTATATGCTCTTGGAAACCATTTCTTTTTCCATTGACATTTTAAATGGTTGTGGTGATTAACTGTTTGTATGCAGAGAATTTTAAATCCTGCACCACAGTAAGTCTCTGCAGAGGCTGCTGGCACATGGTGAGCATCTGTATTTCTCTTTTCTGCCTAAAATCCCTTTCCTGTTTTGGTGCAAACATTTGTTTAACTACATTTGTACATGTTTCCACCGCTCCAACTCTGAGGAAGGAAATCTGAGTCTCTAGACACAGTGTGATGTGAGATTTTAGTTCTGGCTTCAGGTGTCCTCCCCCAAAATAGCTTAGGGATGCCATCTTGCACTTCTCAAGTTGTAAAAAAAAATGTAGTGGGGAGACCATCCAGAAGTTGGTTGCACCTTTTGGGGCAGGTAAATAAAGTTGTTGATAGGCACTGGTCTTATTTCTCAGCTTCTGCTTATTTCTTGCTACACAGAGAGCTGAGTAAGGGGGGAAAAAGGATAGTTCATTGGCCCTCAATGGTTTTATATTGGGTAGTCCATCAAAACAGCTGGAACATGCTGATTCTTGGCGGTTTTGGAGATTTTCTGCGGATTTGGGCACATGCATTGTCTTACATAAAAAACACAAGGGATACTCACTTTTGGAAGAAAAAAACACCAGACCCAGAGCTTTTATTACTCTTGAAAATGGCAGGAACTCCAGCCTGTGTTCTACTTCTGATCTTCATGATTGTATTCTGCTGCTTAAATATTAACAAAGGTGTAAGTTTGTGTAGGATTAAAAAAAAAAAATTGTTGGCCAGTAAAGCAACAACAATGTAAACCAAATGCTTTGCTCTTCATTAGGCAAAAATTTGTTTTGTGATTGTATTTTACATGATTGATTCAACAGTTTACATATTCCAGGACTGTAAAAAAAAAAACCAAAAAAAAAGAATGACCAGATCTCTACTGCAGAGCTTTGTCTTCAAATAAATATTTAGCTCATGGAAAAATGCTGGGGGGTGTGCTAGTTGGATTTTACATTTTCTGGGCAGAACTTTTAAAACAACATTTAGCCATGGTTTTTAGTTTTGCCCAAACAGTATCAATACTATAAGAAACAAGGATTTAGTCTTCAAAGGCCTAGAGATTTTCTTACACAAATGCAAATTTTGTTTTGCAAGTATGTTATAGGCTTAAATCATGTTAAAAAGGTCCATAAAACAGACTCTGTACACCTCAGTGGTGGAGGTACTTTTAAAGTGGATAACCTGCAAAATTTTTAAAAGTTAAGATCCCGCAACAAATTTGAGAAAAGAAGTTAAAGAAAAAAAAGAAAAAAAAAAAGAGAGGGTATAAAAATCACCATAGGGTGTTCAAGATAAATGTTTCACTGTATGTTGCAGGCGTGCATTGGCTCTGAATAATCCTGGAAAAAATCCTCTTTTGCTGTATGTGGTAGATGGTTTATGGCAAGCATCCTGAATTCTTCCTGTGGACCTGCTGCTATCCTTCCATTTCACTGGAAACCAAGGCTGTTTCATTTCTGGTTTGCCTGGGAAAAGTCTTGGACTTTGGCTTAAGTACTATCTAAAACTCCGTAAATACCTTATAAATTATCCTGATAACCAAACATCAACAGTATGACTCCCATGAAAGAGTTATATGAGAGAATAAGCTGACTGAAAAAATTCTCTTATATAGATGTGTGTTGGTTCCAGTAACATCTTGTTTTGAAAAAGAGTAGAAATTATTTACAATTTAAAATTTCAAGAATCATCAAAGTGTATTTACGTTTTACCTGAAAAGCAATCTTCATTTTTTGTTTCTAAACCCAGCATTTCAGAAGAAGTTGCATTTTATATTTTACTGTTAATTTCTAATTGCATTGTATTTTCTTGGCATTTTTCTATTTTATTTTGCTATTCTAATTATTCTTAAATATCACAAACTATAGAAAGTTGTGCTTTCCAGAACATAAGTTGTCAAACTTGTACAATTTCCCACCTTTCTCACAATGGAAATTCCTGGGAAAATCGAAGTTCAACCTTCTCTTCTGGTATGAAACTTTCTTTTTAAACTGCTAAGTTTAAGTTTAGTTTAAGGTAAGTTTAAACTTTTAAATGTAAAGTTCAGAGTTTCAATCAGTTATATTTTTATCTGAGATACAGTGTCAATCCACCTAGACAGTGCAATTTATCATGCAAAAGGAAAGCCACAAAAGAAGACTTCTGAGCATTTCTTCAGCTGTCTGAGAAATAAGGAATTGCTCTTCTTACTTATATACTCTTTTGACTTTGCCTTCACTTTTCCTTTGGTGGTAACAGAATCTAACTCCAAGGAAACTTCCACCGTCCATCCAAACTACGACTTCTTGATTTTAAGCAGAACCCTTCATACTGATGAAACTAAGGTGATTTTTTTTTTCTTCCTGTACTACTGAATATTTTGTTGGCGTAACTCCATTTAAAGGTTATGGATACAAGAAAAATTTTATATGTTTTTACTATTTCTACTGAATCAAATTCAAGAACTTCTCCCTGCTTGTAAATATGTGCTGGGAGAGGCTTTTTGTGCTTCATGCAGATTTTAATACATTTTTGAAGCGTCCAAATACAGTGATACTGAAATGCAGCTATATATACACTTATTTTATTTCCAGGAATACAGTGACCTCTGAGAGTTTTGGCTCCAGGCAGGCTAGAGATGTCGCTAAGTGATTCTTTAATGGAATTTGTGTGCTCCCTTAGTAGATACAACCACATCCTGGGCTGCATCAAAAGAAACATGGTCAGCAGGTCAAGGGAGGTGATTCTGCCCCTCTGCTCTGCTCTCTGATCTGGCTGAGAACCTAGTTGAAGTACTGTGTCCAGCTTTGGAATCCTCAGCAGAGGAAGGACATGGACCTGTTTGAGTGAGTCCAGAAGAGGGCCAAGAAGGTGATCAGAGGGCTGGAGCACCTCTCCTGTGAGGAAAGGCTGAAAGAGTCGGGGTCGTTCAGCCTGGAGAAGAGAAGGCTCCAAGGGAGACCTTATTGCAACCTTTCAGTAGTTAAAGGGCGCCTACAGGAAAGACGGGGAAAGACTATCACTAATGTAGTGCTAAGGTGAGGGGTAAAAATTTTATATATAAAGAGGGTATATTTAGACTAGATATTAGGAAAAAAGTCTTTACTTTGCGGGTGGTGAGACACTGGAACCAGCTGCTCAGAGAAGCTGTGAGTTCCCTGCCTCCTCCCATGGCAGGAGGGTTAGAACTTGATGATCTTTAAGGTCCCTTCCAACTCTAATCATTCTGTGATTCTATGTTTTTATAATTCTATGCCTATGTCTCTCTATTGAGGAGCCCAGAACTAGACAGAGCATTGCAGTGCTTAATAAAGGGGAAGGACCTGCTAATAATACTTTTTCTAATGCAGCTGAGGATATCATTTAGCTTCTTTGCATCATGGACACATTGCTCATTCATGTTCTGCCTGGTGTCTGTGAGGACTCCTAGGTCCTTTTTCTGCCAAGCAGCTTTCCATCTGTCCTATATCATACAGACAGGTAGTAAATCTGTTTTGGTTTGTTCTTAGTGAGTTCCTTACAAGATTAGCTAAGAACATATCTTGCTCCTTTCACTTAAAGTTGTAAAAATGTTATCAGCTGTCATGGAGTTCAAATCTCCTGGTCTTCTAAATAAAGACAATAATGTCAGAAAACATGAGTCATCTTAAAATCCTAAAAAGAAAAAAATCCAAACCCTGGAGTGTCATTAAGAGATCAAGTATCATTATAGCTGACATGGGTAAGCATGTAGTTCAGTAGTTTGCTGTTACAGACCTGTTCTTTCAAAATGGTCTGCTTATGATGTGCGTGCAAGGTACTATCCAGATCTACTTTTGTAAGTTCATCACTTATTAGTCATGACTAGTGATCCATTTTATTTCAGAGTTACAAAGAGCATTTCTGATCATGATTTCATTCATAGTTGATGAAAAGAGATAGTCCCAAGCTTAATTTTAGAACCAACAATAAGCAGTCTCAGTGCAGACATTTCCCTTTTCACTGGTGTAATACTGCTCATTAGAACTGGGTTGCTGAACTGGATAGATCTTTTTACATTCATGAATATTCTGGTCATGGACAGTGACTGGGTGTAAACAGTTGATCATAAAAAGGGTGGATAACAAAGCAATGTGAATTTATTGTGTACTGATTTAAAATGTTTATGATGTATTCAATTATAAACCGGGATGAGCTGACTGGATCTAACCACAAGGGTCTGAACTTGTTTGCCTCATCTCTAAATTGAGGTTCATATGCTTACCTAATGAATTCTACAGCTGACCTAAAAACAACTTTAGAGATATTATTGCACACTCACCCCCTGTTTAGAGGGTTGCAACCTAATTCAGAAAAGCGTGTTGTTACCCTAGTTACAGTTAATTAAGCTATATCATATTTTGAGACACTTCTGGCTAGATAACTCCAAACCTATGAATGCCCTTAAAAATATACTTCTAACTGCATTGTGAATATTGCTCTTAGATGCCCCTGGGAACACCAGTCAGCTGCTTGTCCTATGCCCTGAGCAATGGTTATTCCTCCATCCTGCTGTCTCTCGGAATCATGGAAATGTCAGAGTTGGAAGGGACCTCTAGAGATCATCTAGTCTAACTTTCCCGCTAAAGCAGGATTGCCTAGAGCGTATTGGTCAGGGTGGCATCCAGGCAGGTCTTGAAGGTCTCCAAAGAAGGGGACTCCACAACCTCCCTGGGCAGCCTGTTCCAGTGCTCTGTCACGCTCACCATGTAGAAGGTTTTTCTCATATTTGAATGGAACTTCTTATGTTCCAGCTTGTGCTCTCCTTTCAGTCTTGTTTCTGACACTATCTCAGAAGTGTTTCTTGGATTTTCTGCAGTCAAAGCAGAGTGAGCTGGGAAAAGGGAACTCAGTTTGTGCCTGTTGAACTAAATCTCACCATTAGGGAGAACGAAGTGGGATGTTATTGTGCAAGACAAGGAGAAGACTAGGGATCAGTTTAGGTTTTTCAGTACATACACCACTGCAATGCCTGGACTGACAAATCGTCACAGAGGTAGAACTCATTTAGCCATCTAAAATTGGTACATCTAAGGCTGATCTCATCATTCTGGCCTTTATGGATTGCCAATAAGGAGAAACAACACCATCAGAGAACGATTAGCCTCATCCTAAATTGCTAACCTAACCTGCCTGGGGCTGTCTTTGGAAGTGGACTCATCTTTCCCTGATAACTTTAAAATACCATACATCACTGGCTCAGACTTAAAGGTTCAACTTGTAGACATGTAAACCGAAAGAAGATTAATCCTGCCTGAATAGTTTATCAGAAGTAGATTTACTGTACATGGCATGCTCACAACTACATATATACATATATATATATATGTTCAGAGTTAAGGCATATAATTAAGTTTTGGTCCCTCACTACAAGAAAGACATTGAAATGCTGGAGTGTGTCCAAAGAAGAGCAATGAAGATGGTGAAGGGTCTAGAAGAGCATAAGTCTCATGAGGAGCAGCTAAGGGAACTCCGATTGTTTAGCCAGGAGAAAGGGATGCTTGAGGAAGACCTTACAGTTCTCCACAACTACCTGAAGGGAGGTTATAGCAAGGCAGGTATCAGTCTCTTTTCCCAAGTAACAAGTGATAGGACAAGATGAAATGGCTTCAAGTTGCTCGAGAGGAAGTTTATATTGGATATTAGGAAAAATTTCTTCACCAAAAAGACTACAAAACATTGGACTGCCCAGGGAATTGGCTGAGTCACCATCCCTGATGGTATTTAAAAAACTTGTAAGTCATAGAATCATAAAATCATAAAAATTGTCTAGGTTGGAAGGGAGCTTCGAGATCGTCTAGTCCAACCATCATCCTAACTCTGATAAATAACAACGCATAACTAAACCACGTCACTAAGCACTATGTCAGCCTTTCTTTTTAATACCTACAGGGATGGTGCCTCAACCACTTCCCTGGGCAGACCATCCCAACGCTTAATAAATAATCTTTTCAGTGTAAAATTTTTTCCTAATGTTCAGTCTGAACCTCCCCTGGCACAACTTGAGGCCATTTCCTCTTGTCCTATCGCCCATGACTTGGGAGAAGAGACCAACCCCCATCTCTCTCCACTCTCCTTTCAGGTAGTTGTAGGGAGCAAAAGGGTTTTCCCTCAGCCTCCTCTAGGCTGATGTGGCATTCAGGGACATGGTGTAGTGGTGGTAGACTTGGCAGTGTTAATTTAACAATTCAACTTAATGATCTTAAAGGACTTTACCAAGCTAAATAACTATGATTCTATGATCTTTTCCACTGCAGTGTCTGTATATGCTGTCTTTTAGACTACAGCAGCTTTAGAGAAAAGGCACCTTAAGTCAAGGCACCAAAAGTCAAGGCATCACTAGTAAGCTCAGTGAATCAGACACTATCCTCTGATCTCTTGAGTAAGTGGCATGGCGCAGTTAGCTCCCCTCCAAACACAGTGGCCTGATCCGCACCAGTTAAAGAGAGCAGTCTCTGGCTGGTGTCATTCTAGGAATTGCAACTGGGCACTGCACTGGTGGGCCCATACAATGGCCATGCCATGAAGCACAATTGTCCAGTTCCAATGATTGAGCCCATGATGCAGACACAATTTGTTTCCCAGATAGGCCCTATTGTCTATATCCTCTGGGTTTCTTTTTTTTTTTTTTTTAGTTTTTGTTATTGTTACTGGTTTTGTTGTTTTTGTTTATTATTATTATGAATTTTATATTTTTTGTTTGTTTTGTTTTGTTTTGTTTTGTTTTTTTCCCAGTAAATTGGAACTTCCTGAAGTTTTGAAGGTCTAAACATTTCATGAGAATGGCAAAAGTGTCCTTAGTCTTCTTTCATGAGACTGAGGTTGAGCACTTTCATATTCTCCAGTTGCAGACAGAAGAGCTGTAAGTCCCCAGATCCTCAGTCACGTTGAAGCTGATTTAGCTATGCTCATTCCTGATGCTCTAATGGCATTTGATTTCTCAGCTGAGAACAGGAGTGATTGCTTGCCTTCCTCTATGTTCCTTCTTTAAGTTAAGCACAACCTGCTGAAACCCAGAGTGGTTGGTTTGGCCCTTCCAGAGGGGAAAAAAATGCTTTGGTTCTTGACCACCTCATAGGTCTTTCTTCTGTTACTATCATGATGTCTTGGCTCTTCAAGCCTGTGCAAAATGAGCAGCACTGTGTTGTAGTTTGATCAATAACTATGCGATCACCTCCCTCACATCTTTTTTTTTCCTTTTTTCTTTTGCAAGATTATCTCTGTTCATGCAAATACTGGTTTTCAATACCCAGACCTCTTGTTTGGTATTGCTCATTTCCAATTTCTAATTTATTTGTTCTCCTTCTCTTTGCTTCTCGTTGTCCTGAATATTTCCCTGAGTTTTGCTTCTCCTGATTTAGTATAATTTTGTTTCTGCTGATTTTATGCCAGGATTGCAAATTAGAAAGTTCTTTACTGCTGTCTCTATTCTCATCCTACCTTTACAGGGCTTCTGATGGTGTTGAATAATTAATATTTGCTAAAGTCCACATTGGAAATGCTGAAAAAAGGTTAAAATATGTTTATAAATGTGGGAAAAATACAGAGGAACACATACTTAAATAACCTATGCTAAAATGTTATTCATTTATCATGCAGTACTATCCTAAAGAAAGTAGATAAAAATGGAGATAGAGGCATAAAATTGGTTGTCAGTTTTATGCCTAAATATTCTGTGACTGAACCTCCTGATTTATCCCAGTTTAGAAATATGCTACATGGCTTCTAAGAAGATATACAAAAGATTACAGATTGCTTTTGAATGCTGTTTTTATTAGATTGAACAACTTATCTCTAAATGAATAGGATTATATACTTATGTAGGAATAAAATCAAATTCTTATACTATATTCTGGTGATACAGAGGGTGACTCTAACCCATCAGTATTTTTGTAATTAATAGTTTTAAACGGTTATACCAGCACTTTCTATCTTGATAAAACCATTTGTTAATCTTTCTTTCCATTTCCAGTTCAGGCACAGTTTGCTAAAATACTGCCAGAATCTCTGGTCTGTATGACTGATTAAATGAGCTTCCTAAATATAATTTAAGGCATTAATGATAAATGAGTACTATTTCTGTCTGCTCTTTCAAAAGTTTGAGTTGTTTTAAACAATTAGGGTACCTAAAAAGGTTACCTGGATCCTTCTAGGATCAAGATATTTAGAGAAAAGGCTCTAAATCAACAAGCTTTCCATTTCTTATATTGTGTGCATCCAGATGATCTTTTCTGAATTTTTCTTACTAATTTCTCTCTAAAAGATAGAATCTTTCTCAGAACATTTAAATATGACTGGACAGCCATCAAGCAACACCTGTTATGCCCCTTGTCATTTTTCAAGTGCTGAGGTCTTTTTATCACAGATTTTTATGTATATTAACAGGCATTATGGATTGGATTTGGGATTGTGCTGGTCCCTTGTATAAAGTTTCACTGTGAAATGAGAATAGAGAGAAACACACAATTTTCTCCAAATACATGATTTAAGGAAATTGTTTGCCTTCTCCTTCTGTGACAAAACCCTCTAGCTTTTGCCTCCTGTTTGCCAAAAGCATCTTCTCAGCCAGTAACAATTTGACTAACATCTACTTTTTAATTAAATGTTGTAGCATTTAGGAAGATGCATGCTAATCTGGGCCCCAGATCTGCAGCCCTCAGCTTTACAAGATGCTGCTCCAGCAGAGGCTGTAAAGCTCTCGATAAGAGGGGTAAGGAGCAAGGTGCAGGTCCCACAGCGATAACCTCCTGACTCCAACATTATAGGTCTTTCTGCCGGAATTGAGTTCTACATCTTCCTCGATTGGTTATTGTCACAAATGAGTAATGGATGCACCCTGCCCATGTCCCCAGGTACATGAGCCAGTCCATCAGGCCATCGGGAAGCACAGCTGCCAGCTGCAGGGGCAAGCAGATAACAGGCAGACCTCGAGAGAGAAGTTAAAGGCGCCGCGACCACTGGGGCACGAGCTGAGTACCTGCAGCTCTTCTGAATAACTACCTGCCCGTGACTGCTCCTTGTACTGCTTAGAGTGGGCATTAATCAAGCTGCTCCTTGGGATCATGTAGGAGACCAGATAAAGCAGAACAAACAAATTGAAAGCAGGGAAACGGTTGGAAAACACACAGCATTCTGGCCATGCCTAGGTTACTGTATTTTGGTTTATTTTTCAAGGATGGAAATACTCAGAATGTCCTGTTGACACTGGGAATTACTCTTAGCAATATGCACGCATACATGTTTACATCTATATATATAGACATACGCTGTATGGATAAAATTAAGCCTCGCAAAATCACCTTGTTACCAGCTGAGCAGCAAAATGCACTTGTCAGTTTTTTCATTGTCAGTGATGATAACAAAAAAAGTAAGTGGCATTTCAGTAAACCTATCAGGGAATTGACTCATGCTGACTGAGGAGTGAGTAGGTAGGTAAATAAGACTGAGTTTTAATTTATTAAGCAGGGTCTTTTGAAAGGGGCATGATTTGCATTGCAATTGCTAGTGTGAATGCTTGACCGGAGGTTTGCTAAAAGTGTGTTTCTGCTCAACATCTCAGGTAAATATGAATGTCAGCTTGGTTTCTGAGTGTGTCTAACTTAGACAAATGATCCACGTGTCCCTCCAGGGGAGGACGTTTGTAGTACTACATTGCCTAATATAATAGTATCATTAACTGTGTTTTAGGAAATTCTGTTTTGTTATCACATTAATTCTTGGAATAATAATGATATGTATTGCAGCACTCAAGGAATTTCTTTTAAAAAAGTGTATAACTTGAATCCATGTTAAGGCAAGAATTTCTAAAGAGTGTAACTCATGATTAATCAATGGAATAGCTGATGATCAAGTTTCCAAAACTGATTAGAACTCAGTGTCTCAGAGAAAAGTACTGAGCTTCTTTCATATCTGGTCATAACTATTACTGTGTCTATAAGTGTAACTATACCTACAATACTATATTTCTGTGGGATTTGATTTGTCCCATTTGACAATGCCTGAGCTTCCCAGAATGAGTGTCATGGTTTAACCCCAGGCAGCAACTAAGCACCACTCAGCCTCTCTCACACCCCTAATGCAATGATGGAGAGAATCAGAAGAGCAGGAGTGTGAAAAGTCATGGGTTGAGATAAAGGCAGTTTAATAGGTAGAGCAAAAGCCGTGCACAAGCAAAGCAAAAGAAGAGATTAATTCACTTCTTCGCAGTGGCAGGCAGCTGTTCAGCCATATCTAGAAAATCAGGTCTCCATCACGTGTCACGATGATTTAGGAAAACAAACGCTGTCAATCTGAACATATGCCCCCTTTCTTCTTCTTCCCCTAGGTGTATATTGCTCAGCATGGTGTCATGGTATGGGACATCGATTTGGTCAGTTGGGGTCAGCTGTCCCACCTGTGTCCCCTCCCAACTTCTTGTGCATCCCCAGTCTACTTGCTGGTGGGGTGAGAAGTAGAAAAGGCCTTGACTCTCTGTATTCTAGCTATGATAAAGAAAATTAACTCTATCCCTGCCAAAACCAACACAAGGCACTGTACAACACTGTCACACAGGAGGTGGCGGCTACATTATAGAGCATAAAACACATATGTTATTTCTCTGGATGAAAATTGCAAAGGGATTTTTGGAGTATGAGGAGGAAACTCCCAAACTATCAGGGTTTGGTACATGTCACCTATCTAGCAATTGTGTATTTTGAGGGAGAGAAGGGGGAACGAGAGAACTGATGGAAGAACAACCTGAGAAAGTAAAAATTCTGTAGTACTTGAATGTTATTACTTAAAGCTTCAGAACTATAAAATAGTTTCTTTATGTCTTAGTCGGTTGTTTTTGTGGCTCAGAGCTATTTTTCACTCAGATATTTTCTTTAACCGTTGTTTCAGAATAACCAAGTGAAAACCAAGTAATTTTAAAAGCTCCATAGTTGTTTCAAATCAGGGTATTTACAGTAGGTCAAGGTGGATCTCTCAGTAACATATAGTTTAAGTTCCGTACTTTTTTCCCTTATAAGACTTTTTTTTTTTCAGTTGGTTTAAACTCTGTTGCTCTTTGACTACTTGGACTGTAATTTTATATGCTATGTTTCTGCCTGAAACAAAATACTTTTATTAAAAAAATAACCAACAAGGGTTCTTCAGCATTTTTGAGTCTAGGTTCAATGATAAACAAAATAGTAATTTGCTCAAAATGGTATTTGTACAACCTTTTATTTAAAAGGTCTAGCATTTCAGAAAAGAGAGATTGTTGCTGAAACTACACATAAATTCTTTTTCACCGTCCCTATTAAAACTTCCCAAGACTTGGTCAAATTATAAACTGGTAGGTTTCCTTCTTTTCACTTGCTTTGTAGAGGGTTGTTGGGAATGAGGGAATGGCTGGGTAAGGAGACTGACACTTATGGTCAGTGCTAAGGGCTTTCTATAGGTTCTAGATCTATAGGTTGCAGATCCCTCCTTAGGTTTTGGTCCTCCTCCTTACTGTGAGGACCTATTGCAGGCACAGACAAGATTTGCCTCCATGGAGCTCCCTATGCCCATTAGAAAAGCTTTTCCATTTTATCTGTCTGTCCATGGTGCCAGCCAAACATTAGTAGCAAACATGAAGAAGCTTGCTCACATTTGTTCGCATGCCAAGGTTGTATGAAGGAACAGTTTATCTTGGATTATGAGTGAGGAGGAGGTAGTAGTCCACGGAGTCAGGTGGGATTTTAGAAGACGGGTTGGAGATAGGCAGTAGGAAGGCAAAACCACAAAGGATAAATATAGAAGGGAAATCATTGCAACATACCAAAGGACAAGTATATCAGCTCTCATTAATTTGACGTTGCACCTAGGAGTGCCAAGTGCAAACCTGAATTCATACACTATGGTGATATTATTTATAGATCGTGCTGAGTTAATGGGCCTTCTCACCTTGTAAATATCCCTTTATTAAGCACGTCAGTATAACAAGCCCCAGGCATGTTGAGGTGAGCAACCTGAAAGAAGTAAATGAGGGTTGCACTCAGAAGTGCCCATCTCCCCACCAGTTCACCTACAGTAACTGTGCTTCTGTTCAAGGTACCTACTGAAAAGGTGAGACTCACAGAAAAAAACTAATGTTCTGATATATGGTAGGCACCTCTGTGACAGAAGCGGTGAGAGAACCCAGCCCTCTGGGGTGCTGCTGATCTGTGCCAACTGTGACACCATGAATCCCTTCCTACTTGATCCCTTTCCTGCATATGCCCCTTCCTATTTCTTCAGCAAGGGACACAGGAGCTCTGTAAACAGCACCTTCCTTCATTGCACATCGATTTTTTGAGCACCAGCTATCTTTGTGCACTGAAAAATCTGGCTCGTTGCACCAGGCTATGTGAAATAGCCTTAGATTTTGCGTAACAAATGTCACTTAGTTCAAATTTTAGCCTGTTTGCTGTCATCAGAATGCTGCTGTCTGCTCTTCATACTGGCCGTTGTCCCCAGTAAGTCATAACATCGGGGAAAATAAGCAACTCTGTCTTGTACATAGGCTTGGGGTTTGATTCTGCTCCCAGTAGAGTTAACAGGAGTATTAATTTATAACTAGTAGGCTGATATTCAATGTACAGAAAGAAAAAGACATCATAGTAAATTATGATTTAAGATGAGATAATGATTTAGGATGACACCTACTGTTTTGGAAGAGTAATCATGCACATTTAAGAGAAAGTCTTACTTAAGGTCTTACAAAACACCAAAATAATAAAAAATAAATAGTGAGGGAAATGAATCATATCAAACCAAGCTTTATTTTTCTAGGAGCTCTATGATCACATTGAGATTAATTGATCCAAAATTTTCTGTGGGCCTTTCCTTTAATTTGGCTGTTTTTAAATCTGTGCTTGAAACAAACAAACAAACCAACCCTTCTNATAATAATAATGTTTACCCCTACTATGAATTCACTTTTTAGAATTTGCCGTTGCCTGGGTACTAACCTCTCTGATGTGCTTGAAGCGCTGCTGCAAAGAAACAAAGTTCTTGTTCGAATTTAAGATGTGAGAATCCATTTCTGCCTAACAATCTCCTACTCCTGCATTCCCTGAAGTGTATCCCAT
>VZTM01015105.1:0-28184 GCA_013400555.1 Jacana jacana
GCACTCCTTTGTTTTAATAATTGCTAAAAATAAGAAATATTTTGCTGTAAATTAGTTTATGTAGACAGCATTTCATTCAAATATGATGTTTTAACAACGAGAATGAGATACAGGTAGAAATGGTTTTAGCAACCGTTACTTAAACAATATTAAAATGAATATTTCTATTCTGTATCACAGTCAGTTCAGACCAGTGCAACCTTTTTAAAAAAGACAACTATCTTCAATAATTGGAAATATACTGATTTTTTTTGAAATAATTATTACTCACTACTTTTTTTTTAAATGAGGTGGCAGACTTTCACATGCTGCAGGCTGACATAATTTATTTATTTCGGCAGTGATACCATAGTAATTTAATTTTTAAGCACCTTCCCCACTGCCCTGCAATCAACTAAGAATCAACCTTCATGCGCCAGTAACAGAAAAAGCATTAATATTTAATAATGGGAAAAAAACCCACAAACCCAACTAAAATCAAAAAACTTCAGCCAAACACTAAGTTTCAAGAACCCCAGGACAGCTGATAATACTGTCCAGAGAAACAGACAGATGATCTGCTTAATTTCACGTGGCTTGGTAGGGGGTGTTAGGAGAAAAAGATCCTCCACAGGATTCACCTGAGGGGATGAGACACATACTGCAGATAGATCCACAGTCTGCCTGACACAGAGCACTGATCAATTTAGAGGGATGGAATAGGAATGAGAAAGCATGAAAATGGAAACTGCGAGCACTTACAAATTTGTTAACAACAGTGTCTTTTCACAGACCAAGGTCATACTTATTCAGCTGCTAGATTACACCTCCTCCCCTCGCCCCCATCAACACAAGCAGAGCGGGATAACAATCTTCACTTCTGTTATGAGAATGTCACAAGCAGACCATTTCTCATTTTCGTTTTACAAATGGATTAGCGCTGTGCCAATTCATGACCCCATTTCAATCTGTGTTTTGAGTGAAGACTTATCTTATTAAAACTATGCTGAGATTTTATCCTGTTACACATATATTAATGCTCAATTGTTCTACATCTAGAGCTTTCAGATGAAACTATACTATAAATATTTCAAAGAGAACTGACTGGAAACAACTTCAGAGAACTACATGTTTGACAAAATATCAGACAACGGCTCCAAAAGCTAAGAGAAAAGATGAGAAAGATAAAAATGCTTGCTTAATGAATAAATCCTTTGGGACATTTTATGTTGCATCTGTGCAATCCTAATTTGAAAGCTATGGTCTTACAATGCCTCTGTGACCTCACTCGTGACTGGTTTTCATCAGTGCTATTGCAATAAACAAGTATGTCACATTAGGGAAATTGTATTAGAAGAATAAAAAAGAGGGAAAATTAAGATGTGGAGAGGCTCCCTACTCACAAGAGAGTAAAACTGTAATTCAGTAAACATTCTTGACACCTGACCACAGCATCCCTGCAAACCTTGCTTTGGGGAAAGCCCATTCCTCAACATTGTTACATACATCGTCAAGAGGCTATTTCCTTCCTCATCCATTTACTGGAGCTTACTTCAGAACTCACTACTTTTGTAACCAATCAGTTGACAGCTGACTTCTGAAAGATATACTTGGGTTCTTGGCAGGTCCTATACGAGATATGCTTAAAGCATAATACTTACAGAAATAAAAAAAACAGAAGTTCAATCATTATATTTTTTAATATCAGCGAAGTCAAGAGAATATGTGGCTGTGATTTTTAATGCTGCAAAACACAATCCAAAGGGAATTGTGCATTATCTGAACAGAATAATAATAGAAATGGTATTTGCGAAGGAGTAGAAACAGTCCAGTGATGTATTGAGGCTTATTGTATTATACACAAGCTAAAAAGAACTTTTAAAAGTGTTAGTCATACGTCCTTTCAGAAAGAACAACTTCAGAATATTTTTACACCAATGCATTTTACTCTCAAGAAGCTAGAAGATATCAGCTCCTAATTTGCTGGTAGCTCACCATCCATCTACATAAAGTGTTTTCCATCAAAACTGCTTACCTTAGTGTGAAACTGAAAACAGATACTGGTGCAAAGCAGTTCTGACAATGGCATATGCTGTTTAGCACAGAAGCCTAGATTTGTGCAGCTATTCCATATAGCTATGCTAGAGCAAAAGTAATCCAGCAAATATCCCCAAATATCTATACAGTTAGGTATAAATGTAAAGTTTCAGACAAGAACCTCAAAGCTCATCAGGAAAATCAAAACCTCAGAGAGCAAAATACGCTCAAAGTAATTACAAAAAATTGTTGCCTCTTTGGCCTAGAAAAAGGACAATTCAGTGTCAAGCAAGGCAAAAGCAGGAAGTAATGTGATGAGGGATTCAATATCACATATTTTCACTTGAAAGTATAGCCCCAAATGGAGAGATAGGATTCTGATCTGAAGGTGTGAACTTCGCCTGGGAACTACAAAAGTTCTCATTGCGTAGATTTTTACACTAGTCTAATTTGAAAGCTATGACCTTCCCGTGAAAACGACAAGCAACAGGGAGTAGGTTCTTTAAAAGGGCAAGCCCTGATAACAGGTAGTACAAGCAGCTTAGAAGGGGAGGGAATCGGGATTCACTTGATAGCACGTTACTGGGCCCTTTACCCTGCCTTTGGAGCAACAAGATTAAAAGCCAAAACCAAATATTCTACCACTGCAGGCTTTGGACTCTGCTTTGGATCCTGGTAAACACTCACAAAAAGGAGAAGCTGAAGGAGAAGCTCAGATAGTACAAATTTCTGGTTCTCTTGAGGAAGTTGTTGTTAAGTGAGTAGCTTTCACACCCGACTGCACCAAACCACAGACCAAAAGCAAATAAAAGTGTCATTGATGCAGGCCTTGTACCGCTTAGACTGAGCTGAAGTACTAGTTTTACATGTCCTCACTTCAAAAATAGCATGTGCCTCAGGCTTGGCAGCATCCACAGGTTTACAAAAGAACTATTTTTGAGTATAAACTAGGAACACAGAGCATTTGCCCAGACCACCCATGAAGTTTCTACCTTCTTCGCTGCACGTGCATCCCAAGCCAGGTTGTTCACTTTCACATGCATTCTATGAAGCCAACTCCTTTCACACTGACACAGTATTTCTGGGAATGCACTGTGAAATATATAGGTAAAAATAGTCTGAACAAAGGAGTTGAGATAATAATAATTTTTAAAAGATGGAAGCAGTTTAGAGAAGTCCCATGGAAAGTTGTGCCAGCACTCTCTAACACAAGGGAGGAACAAAAGGCATCAGAGCCTGAAAACTGAAAAGCATGATAACCTGTAAGCATGGTATTATTCTAATTTGAGGAACACCCACACGTTCTCTCCAACTCTCTGGATTGTAGTGGTTATTTTTGTGTGGCTGCTCCCCTCTGCGTGCATACACACAGAGCTGACAAGATAGCTGTTACAATGCAAACATTTCTGAGCTAGCTTTAATCAAGACATTTGGGAAAAAACACCATATAAACTTAGTGCAGTTACACAGACTAAGTAGAATAAATTACTCACTTTCCATTTTCATCAAAACTATGCATTTTCCAAGCATCTATGTCCTAAACATGCTACGCTTACACCCAATCAACAGGAGCACAGACATGCTTTGGGGAGACAAATCACTTCCCATCAACAAAACATGACTTTCAGTAAGCACAATCAATAATATGATAACAGCAGAATTACTTGAATTTATACAAATGATGCCAAACATCATCAATTGCCACAGTATCATATATATTCTACCTAAATGGATGTATACTGAATAACTTGACTGAAAAAAGTTCAAGATTTTATTTCGGAAAGTCATGTAAACATGAGAGACATATAAACTGATCTATAGCAGCATCTTGCCTTCTGGCAAAACACAAAGGTTAGACAGAAAAAAAGCATATGGATTAGAAAGCAATCAAATAACAGAAATTATCCAGCTGAGAACGTGATAGTTTAAACAGAATATAGAATATCTAGCCCATAGGGAAGACATGCCAGTCTTTAGAGGTAAAGATTTAACACTGGAAATCGCATCACAAGCAATATGTTAATATAAAATTCATTAAATGTAGAGTAATAATCCAAAGGCAGATATCTATATTTTATATAGATATTATATATAACCTCCATATATATATATATATTAAATGTATTAGTAACAAGAGGAGGACTTGGGAGAAGTTCCAGCCTCTGTTGGATGCAGGAGGTAACATAATGACAATGGCTGAGGAGAAGGCTGAGGTACTTAATGCCTTCTTTACCTCAATGTTTAGTAGTAGAGTAGGTTGTTCCCCGAGTACCCAGACCCCTGATCTAGCAGATAGGGGCGGGAAGCAGAATGAACCCCTCACAATCCAAAGGGTGGTAAAAGACCCTCTCCTACACCTGGGTATAAACACGTCTATGGGGCCAGATGGGATCCACCCGAAGGTACTGAGGGAGCTGGCAGAAGTGCTCACTGAGCCACTCTTCCTCATTTACCAGCAGTCCTGGCAAACTGGGGAGGTCCCAGCCGACTGGTGTTTAGCAAATCTGCCGCCCATCCACAAGAAGGGTCCGAAGGATGATCCAGGAAACTACAGGCCTGTCAGTCTGACTTTGGTGCCTGGGAAGGTCACAGAACAGATCATCCTGAATGTCATTATGCAGCACATGAAGGACATTCTGGTGATCGGGCCCAGCTTGCACAGGTTCATGAGAGGCAGGTTCTGCTTGACAAACCTGATCTCCTTCAGTGACAAAGTAAGCTGCTTGGTGGATGAGGAAAAGGCTGTGGATGTTGTTTACCTGGACTCGACTCAGGCGAGTAAATAACTTTGATACAGTCCCCCACAGTATCCTCCTGGAGAAACTGGCTGCCGTGGCTTGAATGAGAGCACTCTCCACTGGGTTAAAAACTGGATGGAGGNGGGATCCACCCGAAGGTACTGAGGGAGCTGGCAGAAGTGCTCACTGAGCCACTCTTCCTCATTTACCAGCAGTCCTGGCAAACTGGGGAGGTCCCAGCCGACTGGTGTTTAGCAAATCTGCCGCCCATCCACAAGAAGGGTCCGAAGGATGATCCAGGAAACTACAGGCCTGTCAGTCTGACTTTGGTGCCTGGGAAGGTCACAGAACAGATCATCCTGAATGTCATTATGCAGCACATGAAGGACATTCTGGTGATCGGGCCCAGCTTGCACAGGTTCATGAGAGGCAGGTTCTGCTTGACAAACCTGATCTCCTTCAGTGACAAAGTAAGCTGCTTGGTGGATGAAGAAAAGGCTGTGGATGTTGTTTACCTGGACTCGACTCAGGCGAGTAAATAACTTTGATACAGTCCCCCACAGTATCCTCCTGGAGAAACTGGCTGCCGTGGCTTGAATGAGAGCACTCTCCACTGGGTTAAAAACTGGATGGAGGTCTATGACTAAAGAGTGGTGGTGAATGGAGTTAAATCCAGTTGGCAGACAGTCATGGATCATGTCTCGCAGGGTTCAGTATTGGGGCTACTTCTCTTTACCATCTTTATCAATGGTCTGGATGAGGGAGAGAGATCTGGACAGGCTGAATCGATAGGCCAAAGCCAATGGGATGAGGTTCAATAAAGCCAAGTGCCAGGTCCTGCACTTGGGTCACAACAATCCCATGCAGTGCTACAGGCTTGGGGAAGAGTGCCTGGAGAGCTGCCTGGCAGAAAAGGACCTGAGGATGTTCTTCGACTATCAGCTGAACATGAGACAGCAGAGTGCCTAGGTGGCCAAGAAAGCCAAGAGCATCCTGGCCTGGATCATGAACAGCGTGGTAAGTAGGACTCAGGTGGTGATTGTCCCCCTCCACTCAGCACTGGCAAGGCCCCTTCTCGAATACGGTATCCAGTTTTGGGCCCCTTACCACAAAAGACATTGAGATGCTGGGCGGGTCCAGAGAAGAGCAACAAAGTTGGTGAGGGGTCTAAAGAGTAAGTCTTATGAGGAGAGTTTGAGGGAACTGGGGTTGTTCAGCCTAGAGAAAAGGAGGCCAAGGGGAGACCTTATCACAGCTTACAAATAGCTGAAAGGAGGCTGTCAAGAGGTGAGATCAGTCTCTTCTCCCAAGTCAGAGGCAACAGGACAATAGGAAATGGCCTCAAGTTTCACCAGGGAAGGTTCAGATTAGGCATTGGGAAAAAATTTAACACTGAAAGGATTATCAAGCATTAGAATGGGCTGCCCCAGTGGGGTGGTTGAGGCACCATCCATGGAGATATTCAAAAGATGGGTTGACATAGTGCTTAGTGATGTGGTTTAGTGATGGGGTGTTGGGTTTTTTTATCAGTTAGGTTGATGATTGGACTAGATGATCTTAAAGTTCCCTTCCAACCTAGATGATTCTATGATTCTGTGGAGATATTCAGTGTGATTCCTCTTTTAGAAGCAGCACCTTTTGTGGTGAACATACAAGAGCAGAATATACAGTGTAAGTATCTTGATAACATGTAAGTAGATCTACTGAAAGAGTACACAGCACTTTTGCTTTGTCTAATCCAGTGTAACTATAAGAGATAAAATGACTGATGAAGTATTTTGTATGCATAACAAACCCAGAAAGTTGTTTATCCAGTACTCTCCTCTCCTCAGTCACAGATTTTGATATAGTAATTTTAATTTACCTCTTTGATCATACTTTTTTTTTTTTTTTGGTCTATATAGGGAAAATGACTGATATGAATATAAGCTCATTAATGCTTGAGAAGATTGGGGTCCTTGATTAACAAATCCCACCAAAAATATAATATATCCAGAACATTAATAAGATGAATAGCATTAACATCGTAGAAAGAAGAGACAGAGAAACTGCTAAAACACCAAAGACACTGTAATATTCAAGAGCTCCTGACTGAGCACTAGCCACAGCAAGGAAGGTATTAATATGAAAACAAACAATGGAACACCCTCTTTATGTACATCCACATTATGTGCAAAGCATTTTTTACATGTTTTGTGCAAGCCCAAAGTTTTGCATGCAAGAGGCATAATTGTAGCACAACAGCACAAGCATGTATTGCTTCTGCATGCTTTAGAGAGCGCAACAAGGACATACTGCGAAAGAATTTTGAAAAGTTGTGCAGTATCACATCTTGTAATATACAATGCATTATTTTCTCCTCTCTTACTGAAAATAGAAAAGCCGTATCACCATAATAAGTAGGTTGAAAAGGCGATTGTTTAGAAAAGAATATTGAATTTTAACTGGTTAATACAATTTTATTTTACTCCTAAAATACATTACAGGGTCCTCTGTCACCCATTTATGTAAAAAAACAGCCAACAAAACAAATACAAAACAAAGCAGCAATCAACCAAGCAAACAATGAACCCCTGCATACGCTAAGAAATAAAAACAAAACAGAAAACCTCACCCTATTATATCCAAGAAACAAAACTCTTCTCATGGCAGATCTACCTAGTATTACTGTTAAGACCATCTTAAGCACCTTAAAAACTCACTCAATTTTCCTATGATATTTGCATCATCTCAGCTAGTGACTATTCCAAGAGAAAAACAGGAAATATATTTTACAGAGAACTCTCAGTCCATCCTTTTTTTTAAATTTTTTTTTTATAAAAGTTCACATAAATATATCTATATATAATTAGAGAAAAGAGAAAAATGCAGAAGAGCCTGAAGGATTAAGTTACCATGTAGAGATTATTTTCCTTGCCTAAGAATGCCTTTAAAATTTCAGAAGTTATTTATTTTACACTAGTGCACTGAGAAAAGATAGGTACCTTTTGAAGACTCACGATGAACCTGTGACAGCCAATTACTTTGTTGTTACTAAAAGTCCCCAAAAGGGAAAAGTAAAGACATTTTCTAGCTTCAAATCATCTTCCCTCAGAGCATTTAGGGTGGTACCTCTGAAACCAGCTTGCTCAGAAGCCTAGGTAACCCCTGCTGAGACTACCTTCCAAAGAGCACAGGTTAAGTCACTCAGATAAGATGTAGAAAACCTCACTTCAGTTGCCCACCTGCAACTAGAGCAGGGCAGGTGTAGCTCAGTCCCAGATGTCCTACATTTAGGACAGTATTCGTAGTCACCTTGTTTTTCATCATGGAAAAGCAAACTAGCTCCTCTCATTTTGATCAGAAATACCTCTGAAAAAATATTCTTGAGGAAAAATCTCACATTTCTGTGGAAACTTCCAGTTCTCAAATGTCATCCTCCCCCCTCCCCCCAAAAATAAAAAATAAAAAAAAATCCAAATGTTTTGCTGAAATTACTTCAGCCACAGTCACAGCTCTGAAGCGCTTATGATAGGCAGCCTGGGATTGCACTTGAAGTCTGGGAAGGTGGTCCAGTGCAATGCTCAATGCTCAGCTTGAAGAAGACGACCATGAAAAATCTGTCCAGAAGTTATTGTCAGTCACCCTGAAGCAGTAAATGTAGCATCAGTTAATATGAAAAGACTAGGTGATTCTCAGTAATGGTTAGACCACATTTTTTCTAATTTCAACAAAGATGTGTAGTATATTAGCAGATCAGGCTATTTCCTTCCTGTAGGTTAAATAACAGATGCTAAAGAACATGCAGCATTTTGTTTGGTAATTGATCAATTATAAATTTTATAGGTAGTATATGATACTGTTAAACCAGGCCAGTAATGCCTATTTGTTATTTTATAATATACTAACAAAAAAACGTGTCACATAAAGCAACATACTTCACCTCCACTGGTTATTTTTCACTTCTACTACAGATATAAAACAAAGACTATGAGGAATGCTCTATTTGAATTTCTACCCTTACCCTTATAAATAAACTGATAATTACTCTCAACCCATACTGGCAAATTATATGTAGCTCTACATCAGTGAAAACAAAGGTTTGTCTTCTGAGAGCTTATTTGTACTTTTTATCCCTCTGCTCCCACCCTGGCCTATCCCCTGTCCTCAGCTGATATAAATCAGCACTGTGGTCCTTTGACATCAGTTTAGCAGTAATGATTTCTACTAGCTGAAGCTTTCTGGGCCCTCATGTGGTATTTTAGTAGCCTTATCTTTCCAGGAATAGAGCAGCGATTCCTTGTGTTGGCTTTCTTCAACTGAGGCTGTAACTCCTAAACAGTGTAGGGAACTCTACCACTTCTCTCAAATAAAAAAACCCCAGGTCCTCTGCTTCTCACAACCTCATTCCTCTCCCCCAGTAATTTTAGCAGCCATGTAGTTTCTGTGAATGAGGGTCAGCACAGTGACACCCATTGTCCCTGCAGTTTTGAGCTAGAGAGGTGTTTTGTGCCCAGGCTCGCATCCAAGCAAATCACTGCAGCTGGGTTGCACTGCAAGTCTCAAGTAGGAAAGGGTTTGTAGCTCTCTGGCTGTTTGCTTCTGTGTGCTGAATAATGCCCCAAACTGGGACTTTTCTGTAGAGTCTGGTCCAGCCCCAGCACTCCCAAAGCACATACCAGTCTCTTCAGGAACATCTCTCAGTGAGAATGCTTTGATGTGCTGGAGGGTAGAGGAGATGAGTGTCAAGCTGGAAGACAGCAGGGACCTACTTCCAGAAGACACAATTGTTTCTGCCATATGTGCTTTTCAAACCATACAGCAATTGATCACAGAACGAACAGTACATAAAGTTGTCTTTTAAATGAACTAGGTACAACATCTTCAGGCTCAATTCCTGTTATAAGCTATACCAATGATTAAATTAACTACTGCTCATGAATCAAAGGATAGTTAACAGGATATAAATTAATCTTTTGTAATTAATATTTTGTTTATAAGTTTTACAGTACCTGTATAATGTAACTGCTTTAAAATGTTCATATTTTTATCACATTATTTCATGTAAAAGAGGGGAACAGAAGAAGAAAAACAAAACAAAACAAAAGATAGAAAAGGCTTTTCTTCAAAATTCTTCCAGTTGCGAAACAATAAGAAATTAAGTTTCGAGAATGGCAGAACAATCTCTCTTCCCCACTTTTCATGTAGGAAACACAAAGAACTTAATCTGATTGACCAGAAATTCAGGTCAAGAAGTCAAGGTCAGAGAAGTGGTTGAGCACTGTATGTCAAATCCAAGATGTTCAAGCCTTGCCTACTTCTCAGGAGGTGATTCTACCCCTCTACTCTGCTCTTGTGAGACCCCGCTTGGAGTACGGTGTCTAGCCTTGGAGTCCTCAGCACAGGAAGGACATGGACCTGTTAGAATGGGTCCAGTGGAGGGCCACAAAGATGATCAGAGGGCTGGAGCACCTCTCCTATGAGGACAAGCTGAGAGAGTTGGGTTGTTCAGCCCAGAGAGAGAAAAGCTCCAAGGAGACCTTATAGCAGCCTTCCAGTATCTGAAGGGAGCCTACAGGACAGCTGGAGAGGGACTCTTTGTCAGGGAGTGTAGCAATAGAACAAGAGGTAATGGTTTTAAACTGAAAGAAGGGAGATTTAGACTAGATATCAGGAAGAAATTCTTTATTCTGAAGGTGGTAAGACATTAGAACAGGTTGCCCAGAGAAGTTGTGGAAGCCCCATCCAAGGGAATGTTCAAGGCCAGGTTGGAGGGGACTTTGAGCAACCTGATCTAGTGGGAGGTGTATCTGCCCCTGGCAGGGAGGGTTGAAACTTGGTGATCTTTAAGGTCCCTCCCAACTCTAACTATTCTATGATTCTGTGACTTTGCTAATTAGACCCAGCATTCAGTGGTGGATGATTCACTGCCATGTTAAGGATCTTCCACAGTCAGTGATACCTTCTACACACATCTCAGCAGAGTTAGGAAGGGCATTCAGTTTACAATGTAGAGATATTTTTTCCAGATAGCTGAAAAAAGTCCATTCATCTCTGTTATGGCTCTGCTTTATAAATATTAGCTGTAGGAGCATAGAACTGGAAGGGGTCTCCCAGGTCACTGCAACTAGATCCTGATTATACAGAGCTATGTTATTGAATCCTTTTCACAAACTACCACAATCTTAAAAACAATAATGGCTTTTGCCCTCACTAACACTATGCAGAATTTTAATTTAGCACTCATTCTTCCATGAATAGAATCAAGAAAGGTGATTTAAGTTGCTTCTCCTTTTCCTAGTACTTTAACTCTTATATCTTCTTAATTATCTGTTAGCAATTTAAAACATACACTCTTCTCTCAGTTATGCATATTCATGTTGCTATAATCATCAATTTGAAATATTTCTAAAATCACTAATGCTTATTAATGGATTCCATTAACTGAGCTAAAATAGGTTTACTCACTGTTTATTTTCATGGAAAGGGAATGAAAAAATACAGATGCACATTGCTGGCAGGCTTCTATGTCAAATACTCATTCATGGACAATGGTCAATTGTAACCTTCAGAATGAATGTAACCTTTCTTAGTTTACCTGTAATCCTTCTGCCTGGCAGTGGCTTTACAACAAAGATTACTCCACATGGATTAACTGTAGATTTGATTTAGCTCCACAGTGGGAACTCAGGCAGGTGGATTATACTTACTGACCCTGTAATCCTTCACCCTCGAGTCACTGCAGGGCTGGAAGGCTTATTCTAGCAGGCAGCTGATCTTTGTCTCCTCTTGAAACAGGCAGTTCCATATACACAGCAGTGTCAGAGTGCATGGTTGGGTAATGTGTGGCTTGGATGATCTTCCCATTTACTCAGGGTGTGTGGAATTGTTCCTGCAGGGAACATTTGGTCAGCTTCTTGAACAACAGGAAGTGAGGTGAAGGAAAACTTGAAAAGTATGCCTGCAATGCAAAATTAAAACAAAACAAAACAAAACAACCTGCTAGATGTCACATGATGGAAAGCCAAAATTAGGCTTCTCAACCCAGGCATAAAAAACCTGAGTTATTCAAAATAAGCAGCCACTTTGGAAGTATAATGACAAACAAACACCATCTGCCAGTTTATTTTCATTCTTCTCTGTTGGAGAATGTGAAAAGAAACAAACGCCAAACTGGTCAGGGATCACATTCTTTCCAGTTAAAAGAATAAAAAGACAAAACAAAGTCCTGGATAACTTACTCTCTTAAAAGTCAGCAAATGAGAGAGACAAAGTTCACCACATTTTAGTGGTTTTAGATGTAGCAAGCTCTCATTCCTTGCAATTAAAAATAAATATGAAGAATTTTAAAGCCAGCTCCTAGGTATTACTCAGAAGAATAACGTGTTTGGTTACTTGGGTCAGAAGCTTCAAGAGAACCTTCCACATACTTTTAGGGAACTTTCTGCTCCCAGACAATCCAACATGTAAACTTGAGAATTAAGTGCAAGGCAATATTTATGGTGTGAGACCACATGCTCCTTAGGCAGTCATTCATAGATGCACTGCCTTCCACAGGGGCAGAGCAGAGAGCATAGGACATGTATGGGGAGTGTGTGTGTTTACATAAACCAGAAGTGCTAAACAAATATTTCACACCATTTTAAGTGTTCAATTAATTACCTTCTTTTTTATACATAATTTCCATTGCTATAATCTTGAGATTTTTTTCCACACTTCATAACTAAAGAGTTCCAGCAACTATTCCTATATTATTCCCTTCAACTTCCTCAAACCTCCAGGGATTCTTTCTCCCATGCTCAACAAAAACAATCCTCATATATACAGGCAGACCTCTGAGTACCTGTAATTGCAACTGGAGTTGCAAGTGCAGTTTTTATAGAAGCAATGACTCCTCAAATTCCCAGGTTCTGATTGGTATGGATCACAGATGACTGGGCTTTCAGAGGAAAGAACTTTGCTAAGTAGTTCAGTGATTTAACAACTGAAGCACAATGACTGAAGCTAGGCAAGACTTTTTGTAGATCTGATGTTTTATACACTGAGACCACTGTGGTTAGTTGAATAAGTTAATTCATGAAAACAGAAATTTAACTAAAAAATATATGTTCCTGGTAGATATATTCAGATTACATGAATAGAAACTTGTTTTTATTCTACACACATCCAACATGTTCAAAAAATTTTCTTGAGGTAGAGTTTTGACCAAATAACTTTTAGCAGATTAAAAATCTTGTGCTTTTAATCAGTTCTTTTCTGCCCATTTATTGTAGTGCGTCCTGTAAAAATCAGATCGAAACCTTCACTTCAAAAATTACAAAGCTGTCAACAGCTTTGATCAAACAATGTGAGAAAGATTTTGAATACAATTAAATAGCATAACGGGAGTAAACTTTATCTATTGGATAGTGTTCTAAATCTGCCTAAAATTTCCCAACATCACTAGCTTCAAACTGCTAAAGATTCTTCTTATGAGAAATCTCATGTTTGTGATGGCTGCCTACTTTCCTAGTTATTTCAGCCCTCCACCTTCAGATATTTTGGTTGCCTTATTTCATATTTTAAAACACTTTAGGTATCACATATACAAAGCTAAATTAATCAATCTACAGTTTTGGAGAAGAAAAGGAGATGGCTTTTCTGTTTTACTATGCAGTTGCATCATTTTTTGGTTAAAAAAGTGAAAGCAATACTCTAAAAGCTGATCAAACATGAACGATTCATCATGGGATATCCACAGGAAAGGAATATACAGTATATACATACACAAAGCAGAGGTCTTTGATGCTTCAAGAGCACCTAGTAGAAACTGAGTATAACACAGGAAACTGAAAGATGAAATTTTTCCTTGCTTCTATGTTGCATTTCCTTTTTTAGTTACATATTCAGTATTAAAATAGTTTCACTAGTAAAGACAAAATTGGTCCCAGACTCATGAACTAATATTTCATGGAGTTTCTCCAGAATCCTCCAGTCACAATTTTAATTGCAGGTGGTTTCACTGCCTGCCTCTGCTATGTCTCTGGGTCTTCAATTAAATTCCTCTTCAGAGGGCTGAGTGCTGAGGCTTCTACTCTTCACCCTCACAGTTCCGCAGGATTTGGCTTGATAAAGGAGGCTGTTAGAGACATCAGCATCTAATGCTCAATGTGTTTTCTGTCTCTTAAGTGTCATTCTTCAGAAATAGTCTCATTTTCTCCTTACACCTCTTACTGTTTTATGTGGTTAAATACTTGTCCTTTTAGAAATGAACCTAATGCTTCAGGCAAAGTAGAATGGACCAGTCCTATTCAGAGTTGACACAGAAAAGGTTTTTTCCTTCCTTCACCCGAAGTTAGGGAGAGATAAGAAGATTTATTCCCTTGGTATTCAAATGGTAAAAGAACTTGTCTTTTCTTGTTTTTGTTTAGTCTTAAAGCTGTGTTTCTAGCATCACTAAAGAACAGGAAAGAAAAAAATGAAACCAGGATTACAGCCAGCTCATGGGACCATGGCAATGCTGTATTAGGGTGAAAAAAGTACATTTCCATTCTCCCTTTTGTCCTGGTGAATCAAAGGCTCTCTGATTGCTGGTGTCACGTAATACTGATCAGAAAGGAATTAAGTAGCCAGAGCGAATGTGCTTTCTATCAAAGAGCTGGCAAATTGCAAGATGTAAAAGCCCAAAGGTCAGTGTAAATCTCCATATCAGAGGCAGCAGAATGAAAAGGAGGGAAACAGGGGGGGGGGGGATCTATTATAGCCAGCACAATTCCTCACATCCAGTTTTCTGTGAAAACAGACATTCATGATCCCCTCTCACTTTTCAATCATTCTGTGTTCTCCATTTACCTTTTTTTTTTTTCGTTCTTTTTAATAAGGCTTCATTTGGATGTTTTTTGTTATTCCTAATATAATGTTTTGTTTTATCTCATAGTGATACACAGTCCAGCCTGAAGATGAAGTAAATCCAGTAGAATAGCTACCTCAGCTGCTGCCATCTCTCATAAAAAGATGATTTACAAGACCCTCCTCAAGCAAGATGTCTATCATCCCCAGAGTTCACCAGCAGTCTACTCTGCTTCAAATCAGACTTGCTGGGTAGGGTAGGGAAAAACTGGGTGAAGCTACAATCATGACAGGGCTAGGTCTAGGAGACCGTTAGACCCACGTTGCTCTTCCAGAGCTATGAAGACAGTCGCAGTCAGAAGAGTTGCAGTGCATATCACCTGTGACAAGCAAAAACCGCATACATATCTGACTACCTCTACCCTTTTCCAACATGCGAGTGTACAGAAAATTTTATTTTCATTCACTCGGAACTCTGCCTTTTTCGACCAAGTTCCACACACTGTCTAGAAATCCCAAGTCTTTCAAGTACTCACAATACTGAGGAAGAAACAGCTAAGTGGAGCTCAGGTCCTAGAGTTCTCTTCAGCAGAACTAACTGCTAATACCAAATGAAAAATAAGCACTCCCCTGCTAAATTCCTTCTCAGTTACAGACTGTATTTAATTCATTTTGAAGAAACAGCAAAACAATTCCTGTTATTGCAGAGCATAGAAGAATCCCCTTATGAGTCAAATGTTTGGATACTGGTTTGTGTCCTGGGTAGCCAAGGCTGTTTGGCTCAACGAACCTTCCTTTCCCAAAGAAGGAATAATTTTCTTATTCTTCATTAAACTGAAGTCCACAGACTCCTTATGTTGAAATTTGCATAGAAATGCACTGTCAATGGCAGAATGCTTTAAATATTGACATCTAAAATTACATACTGTCTGCTCAAACTGCCTGGAGGAAGAAGACTTGAAGTTTTCTGCCCAACAAAATAAGAAAGAGAGGTGGGAAAAAGAGGAAGCATTGCCTAAGACTAAATGTTCAATATGCTGAATTTGGCAAATACATGTATCAATGTCTCCCTCAATAGAAGGCAACAATTCTGTCCTGGGATGATTGCTACCCCTAGTTTTCTGTTTGGTCAGTGAATGTGGCAGGGACACAGCAAGCATTTCCAGTTCCTCCCACAAAGCTTGCCAAAATATCTTTAGATTCTGCATGTTGGTATCTATTTTGCACGTGTTGCTAACAAATACTGGCAGCCAAGCCAGATCATAGCTATACATATGGAGCTTTGTTAAATGCAGATGGTGTAGTTTAATTTGTTCATAATTAGGACCCATGTCACTGTAACTTGCATGCCTTTCATAATGCGATATAAAGCTCTCCATCTGCTTTGAAGCACACTAATGTAAATAACTTACTGGAGCATCCATTTTGCTTGTTCTGCTTTTGGTAACAGTAAGAAATTAGTATGATTGTTTTGCAAGAGTCTCTTCATACATTCACTGCACTGCACTTCCCTAATGACATGGTCATCATTACATCTTTGCACTTGTCTCTTGCTTAGTCCTGGCTCCAGTCTTTGTTCCACTTCAGTTGCTCAGTGAGGACAGAGCTCATCCTCAGGAGGGAAACCTCATTCATAATAGGGAGCACACAGTAATAACAGCCCACTGGGAACAGAGCTGACTCAATGTTGACTATAGGCATTTTTCACAACTTCAGCAAGCACAAAAAGAGCAAGGTTCCCACTGTCAATTAGAGAAGCATCTGATATCGTCTTTGGAGTTGATATCATTCCCTCTTAGGAGGTGACTGCTTGGCTGGATTTTGTTCCTCCATTGTGTTTATACTCACATAATTCCATTAACTTCAGTGGAGGCAATTATTATACTTATTTAATCGCATATAACATCCTGTTGTAGAACCAGCCACTTGTGAAATGACTATAGTGTTCAGTCTTCTTTTACACTGTTTAGGTGTTTCACTTTGTTTCTCTGTGACTTTCCAAGAGGTTTAAGGGCTGGCAACACTGCTACAGCCTTAATGTGAAAACTGAGAATTCAAGCACTTAATAACATTTAAGTATTGTGGATACTGCAGTGGGGGGTGGGAGGTGGAGAAGAGCAAAGAGTTAGGGGGAAGCACCTTACCAGCCAATATAATCTGTCTCTACATTTCCAGGATCAGCAGTTTGTGAAGACAGCTACTTTCTTCTGAGTTTTCAACCAGTGAATTAATAAGGACAAGGCAAACTCTGCACAATTCACAGCTCAAGCCTACCCTCCCCAGTTTGTTTGTTGGTTTTGGTTTGTTTTTTTCATTTGGGTTTGCTGATTTTTTTTAATAAAGGTTGCCTTTTCAATATTAAAAAGTCTTAGGAGAAACCCACATTCTTACATTTATTTTTTTGTTGGTAAAAAGCGTCCTTGCGGACCAGTCTGTGTATTCTACATGACCCTGAAATTAACTTCTACCTCAGTGAAACAATCACCTTGACAGTGTTCTTCACAAACCATTATGTCTTAAGTCTTCAGAGCCAGATCTTAAACACTGCATGTCAAAAACACCTTGTGTTTTTGCTTACACAAGACAACATTATTTGTGTGGTTTCCTCATCTCCCGGTATCATTAGCTGAACGATCAATAGTCCCAGGCGTCTCACCAGAGACCCTGATCAGACCTGAAACCGACAGGAGAACCTGATATGTGCCCAAGGCTACAGAGCGTCATCTGTAATTAAGGTGAACTCTGTGGATGTGTAAGTATCCTCTATCACAAATCAGAACAATGTCTTGATTTTGGACACTCGTAAACCATATAAACTCTTTTTCGACTATCACATCACCACAGATGTGTTTAGGTGTGATGCTTTATTAGATAATTTTACAGTTTTGCTTTTCCGGTTGTTCTTCAAGCCATATTCATCACATTCACCAGCTATCATTTCTTTCTTCCACTTTGAAAGCTATGTATGAGAATGTATTTCTGCATCTGAAAGAAGAATTGAGTGCACAGAGTCTTGTACAAGACTTCTGCAGGGCGTAATAAGTGAAGGTGGGAACACCCAAGAGAAAAATTCTCCAAAATCTAGCTGTTATATTAATTCTACACTATACAAATAGGCAAATTTACAGTAGACATGCATAAAGAAGAGGCTGTTACTGGACAGACTGCTATTTCTTCATCACTGCAGATAGGAAATAGAATATTACATAACTTCTTCAAAAAAGGGATCTGAAAATTTAATATAATGCTAACCTATTATCTCTGATTTTGTTAGTCATTTCACAAACATTTGATTTCAAAAGATAAGAAAAACTTTGTACACCTTCACAAGTGATGATTTGGCCTTAAGGGTAAAGTTCTCACCTTAGAGCATATTCCACAATTTTTCCTCAAAATGTACTCCCATTCAATTGATCTAAAGCAAGAACATTCATTCTGTAAACAAATATTCAGGGAGTTAAGATCTGCTTCTTAAACTGTATTCCTGCTCTCTTTGCAGACAAATATTGCTTTTCCAATAGAAACAAAAAAATAAATATCACATTGTCTATGCTAGCTTAACTTCGGAAGAATATGATAATTGTTCATATGTCAAAGTAACCTAAAACTTAAATTTTCATCCTCAAAATGGCTAAAATTATTTCAAGTCAATACCAGAAAGCACATGCATATGTAACATTAGGTCATCTCAAGTATCAGTCCATTTATATTTATGGCTATTTTCATTAGTTTTGATTGATGCAGTGTTTCCATGTATTTCTGGACTGTAACTGTTTATAAAAGTTAATAACATTAATCTGCTATATGAACTTTTAATATCCAGTCATGTTAACAACTGGTTGGATTGTTCTAACATTGAGGTAATCGCCTGGTGACCTACTTGTATGAAACTGAGTAGGCAGTAGGGAGACACCATTGAAGCGAATAAAAGGTTATTAAAAAATATCTCCTTCAAATCTGAAAGAAAGAACCTAGAAGGCAATGAAAGAATTTGCCCACATATGTAGGAAGTCTGTCAGATGTGTCTATTTGCAGCAGGTACTCTCTAACGGAGAGCCCCGCAGAAAGGAAAGAATGACTTACATTCGTTAGGAAGATGATCAGATGCTTTTTCCATACTGAAAACAAATGAGCAGCTATCGGAGGAGAGCAAGTGGCTGTCATGACATCATTTGTTTTCAAAGGTTTGTTTTTTAAATAAAACAACTGTAGTGAAGATTAACATGTTCCTTTCTTTCGTTTACTGGCAACACTGAGTTCAAGGCAGAAGCACTCCCAGGCCCAAACAAAATTACATTCCAGTTGCAGAAGCTTAAAATCAGTATCAGAGAAATGGAAGAATCTAAAACCTCTTACAGGCAAACAAGAATTCTGGTGTCAGAGGAGGAGTTTGTACAATAAAGCAGCACTACGGAAAGCCATAAAATTCAGAGCCTGATCTGGAGTGACCCTTCTGAGGGATGATTTTCAGCCATGGTTTGCATACTATTGCAGATTTTGTCAGAAAATATCCTGTCATTGTTTGCCAGAAAGCCAAACTTTCAGCCTCTTATTTACATCTGAACCCAGACTGCAAATGGCAATGATCTGAATACTTAACTGCTAACTGGTTTATTTCTAATTTTTTCAACACAAGCGTGCCTTTGTGACAAAGTTGGTGACAAAAGACTGGGGAGCAGGGCAACGAGAAGGCTCTAGCAGTAGCCTCAGCCCCAGGCATTGGACACCTCCTTGGGGACTGGCTGGGATATGGGCCCACCTCGGCAGGGTTGTGGGGAGCTGGAGATGAGCCCTGCTGTGGCATCAATGGGGTAAGAGTTGCTGGCCCTGGGGAGCTGACATTGGATCCTGGGCAGGGAGAAGAAGGGGGTCAGGGCCTGCTAGTGTCTTGGGGCCCTGACAAATTTTTCTGGTATAGCTAGGCAAGAAGGGAAATAATTCAACTGGCAGGAGGGAATTTTAAACCATTGGTCAGGCTGACAGGATGTCCCTAACTGTTATAATACCTTTAAAGAAAAAACAAAACTCTGATTGCACTGTGGAGTACACAGCAGCCCCGCTACAAGACTCCTTTTAGCTTGTACCAGGGTAAACGCAGGACAGAAAAATATATGGAAAAACCTTCATCATCTCCTCTCAGAACTTAGAGCTAGTAGCTCCTGCCACAGTCACACCTTTATAAGCACCCAAGTTTAAAAGGATACGACGTAGGGGTTGTTGTCATTAACGTGTGGTTTGAGAACCTTTTTCAAATATATGGTCTCCGCATTATCAGATATGGGCAAATATATCAATGTAATGTTTACTTTTTCGGGTTTTTTTCAGTCTATCAAACTGCTTTTAGATAAGGCTAAAAATTATGGCCTGCCTGTACATCTTTAAAGCCATACATGTCTTTAAAAGAATACAGTCCAGAACCGTAATAGTTGTTCTGGGCCTCAGGGAAATCTTTTACGATTTAGTTTCACATTGAGTAATGCTGCTGTAGAAATTCATTTCTAGAGGGCCTGGTCTGTCGCTTTGAGAGAAACAGCGAATGGTACCAGATCGACCATGAGATTCCCTGGGTTTCTAAAGTAATAAGCATGTTCCAAAAGAGGCTGGGTTTTTAGGTTTGACCAAGCCTCAGGAAAGATGGTTCTTTAGGAATCATTAACATAATCCAGTCAAGTCAGGAAATTGACCTTGTGGTGCTTCTGCTTTTCCAATTTACCCGCTTACATGACACAGTCTTACTGGTCACAGTATTTACTAGTCTCCGTCTTACTGACTTGCCAGCCACACCTATGGAAGCACATGTTTCTAAACATAAATGTTCTCTGTAGGCTGAATTAACTAGATACTGAAATAGGTTACAATCTAATAATGTGTGCTACATGTGCTTCCTGGTGCTTCCTTCTTTCTTACTGTACCTCTGTAATGCTACTATAAAAGCAGAGATAGTATTGGTTATATATGGAAGCACGAAGATGATCACATTCTTCTTACAATGACTGGTAATAGACTTCCAATCATGCTGCAAAATCTGACATTGGCTAGACTTTTTTTCCCTGTTTGAAACAGGAGCTTGTATTACAGAATTCCTTTATTTATGCTTTTATTAAATTGAATTAGTTGGTCAAACATTACCTGCAGTGACTTACCTTCCTATCCTTAAGTTATTGTTTATGATGCCTGAGTGTTGTGGGATGTAACTCTCAGACATGGATTCTGGGATTAAAAATTCCATCCTCACAGTACTTTTCATTCATTCCAAGAGATGTCGAAGCAGTATGAAGTCCACGTTGGCACAAGCACTGTAAAAAGCCTGCAGGAGAAACTATGTATCTCTGAAGGATCTTGCCTTGGGTACTGGTCATCAGGCATCATTGGTCATCTGCTATTCTTTCCCTTTCACTTTATGGATCTTCTTAACCTGTATTGTTACCTTATGTAAAAGCTCTCTGTTCTTGAAGTTTGTCTGCATTTCTCCTGGCCTTCTGACCTGCCATGTCTGTTTTAGCTGTAAGTTAGGAATATGAAGTCTGATTCAAACCCCATTTATCCCTTCCAGAAGGGAGTGATTTCTATAAGTAGTTGAAAAGCACAATTGGTTCTGACAGTGTTATTTTGGCAGAACTGCAGCAAAACCCAAGCAGCACAGTAAACGTTTCTCAAACAAGTTTAAAAAAACCACCCAAACCAAAACAAAACAACAGCCCAAATCAATCATATATTCAATGAAATATTCAATATAAAAAAAAATTACAACTTTCCGCATAGCAAAAAGCTGAATGCACGCCTGGAGGGTTCATCAACCCATTGGTTTTTAGAACATTGAAAGAGAAGTACTTGACTTTCTTTATGACTCAGCTTTTCAAATTTTAATATCACCTTCTAGAGATGACAAAAACAGGAAGAGCTGAAAGAACTTCTCAAACATCAAAATTTTAACATATGAAAGGAATTCTTTGCAAAGTGTCAACTTGCCCTACTACTTCATACTTCACTGCTCTTGATTTCACTGCTTTGTGATTCTGTTTAGCATATACAGGGTATGTTGTTCTGATAAAAGTACTGAGCTGAGGAATTGCTCAGGAAGAACTATTCTGACAGAGTAGGAACCAATTATTATATCGGGAAGAAAATTTAAGTCTTAATGTACTGGAAAGAACCTATATAGAAATGGAAAAGAAACGCCTGCAACAGTGCTGAGCTGTAAGCAGTTATTGTACACATGGGACAAAAGTTACAGTGAGTGCATCTGCAAGCTTCTGGAAAATATTCCCCAGGATCGATGCAATCATGACTGCAAAGAAGGATGTGCACCTGCAGAAACAGGATATTGTGGTTAAACGTAGAACACGAAAAATGTATGAGGCATGGAGAGCTTAAACTAATCGTATCTGATATGGGGAGCAGGGAAGGGAAATAGATGACAAAAGAGAAGTTGCTTGTAGCACTGGATTATTTAGTTGTGCTTAGTTGACGTGTCAGGCAGGAAACCTGATATGCTATGGCAAGTTTCACTTAAGATGTAACGTAAGACAATGCTATATCTTTACCCTTTTACCACTTGCTACCGTTGTGTACCGTTGTGTACCCAGCGAGGTGAGCAGGGCAGCTTTGGGGACAGCACCCAGAGTTGCCAGTAGTGATTACCACATTTGGGTCAAGCCAGGATATCAAGCCAGCAAGACAATGTGCACCTCAACAACATGTATGGCTGCATGTAGGCATATACAAACACTGTCAGAGGTGGTCTCAAGCACAGATAGCCCACCTTTTAGGGGAGCAGAAGATATATATAAGAATAGATGGGAGAACCTCCTGGTGCTCTTGGGGCCCTGTCTGGAACCAAAAATGACCAGACTCCAACTGAATTCAGTCAGCCTTGGCAAAGCATTAGAGATGCAAACCATACATGACAGCAAGGCAGCACTAGCTTCTTCACAATCTTAAAGTGACTAGACTAGAGGAGTTGACCACTGTCATATTTTCAAGTATTGGCTCCTGTGAAGTTAATTTCTAATATAATTTGATGTTGGCTTTTTTTTTTTTTAATTAAGTCATTCCATATCCTTGTATTAATCAAGGACAAAATTCTGTCCCAAGCTTTACTAGAGGCACGATATGCATCTATAATGACCTTTCCCTGGAGGACATCTGCCTGGGCCTGACAAGAGAAGTGTTTCTCCTCTTGCACCTAGGAAGAAAGATCAGCTTTGGCCGATGTAGTCCATTCCCTGGGACAAACAGCTGCAAATGGAGCAGAGAAAGCCAACAGAGTTCCGGTTTGTATGTCCTGTATGAGTAATTCAAACTGAAAGACCTTTGTATGGAAATTCAAGTACTGCCTGCACTATATCACCATTTTCACCCTGGCTGCTGGAGAAGAACGTGTCAGTGCTTGAGAAAACAACAAAGCCCCGCAGAAGAAGAGGGGCTTTCACAGTAGAAAGCACACACTCTTTTCGGATAGTATGACAAAACCAACTCTATCTGAGCACACTCTATTGCAGCAAACTTTGTCAGCCTGTTTTTGTGTTAGTGTAATTGACAAGAAGAGTCCCTTTTCTTTCCCTTTTATAGGCACCTCAGGTAACATCCCTTATCTGTAACACATTCTTCTATAACGTCAAGTAACATTAAGCCTAACTTGACCATACAGAGGATACTGTTCCTGGATATTATTTTAATAGCGGTTCCATATTCATTAACATTATCTTATATACCAGAGACAAAGTTATTCCATAGGGCAAATAAACTTGTCTTGATTCAATCAAAATTTATCTAATGGCTAGCAGGGAGAGAGTATTTGAAATAATTTGCCAGGACACAGGCTCTGTTCTTAGATACGCTTAAAGAAAGTTCAACTTTCACAGTTCACAAAACAAGAAAGCTATCAGGCTGTTCATCGTCGAGAGCTCACAGTCTCCGGTGGAAGGCTTCCAAGGAGGGACTGCCAAGGAAGCTATAGAGGCAGCTGTCATCAAAGAATAGTCAGTCAGCTATCACCTTTGCTGGGTTTTTAGAGTCTTGAGACCTGGAGTTTACTATCCTCCCACTGGGCTTCATCTACAGTAAGGAAACTTTTAGAAAGAAATGTCATGAAACACTCAGATATCAAACACACTTCCCCTATTCCTCCCCATTTCAACCCCACTCCTTTTTCTCTAGAGTCATTCACCCTTAAAATAAAGAAGCTCTCCCTTCCTTTTTATGTTTTTGTTCTACCACTTTAGATCTGAAAAACAGTAAGTTTGTAAGTATTTTTTCTTAGGCTGAAAACGAGTCCCCATTCTTGCAGCTGCCACAGATATTATAAGCAGCATTTTATTATAAGCAAAATCAATATTGCAGTATTACAACATTTCTCTCAGTGAAACGGAACAAGGTTAAAACCCCCCCCCCCAATTTGCCCAATTAAGAACACTGTGTCTGTAACACAACTAAAAGATCAATAGTCCTCCAAATGTACAAAGAGGCAATTGCCCCATCTGCCTATACAACGAACACATTCATCAAAACGCTATCTCATAACAGGGTTTTCAGATACAATTAAGCTATCCCGGTACTTTAATGTTAAAGCCACACTCCCCAGTGCTGGGCCTGTTTATGAAAAGCACTCTCTGGGCCTAAACAAAACAACCTTTTTCTTTGTGCATTAATATGGCCAATCTTATTCTCATTCTACATGAAAGAGCCTCCAGAATTATGAGTTAAAACTCACAGTAATACTACCTGTATGTTAAATTACCATTTGAAATACAATTCGGTACTGTGAAACAGCACAATATTCATTATAGCCAGTATAACCGCTATTTTAATTTTCCTCTCACTTTCTCCGTGGTTTTCTATTATATTAAATAATATAATAACATTCACGTTTTTCTTATTGCAAGATGATCATTATTAACATTACTGAGGGCTGAATACAAGAATTAAAAAGTTAGGAGATGCAGATTTTCTGAAGGCTGATACTAAACCTCTGGAGGTGTCACAGATTGTGTTTAGCTTTGCAAGTCACTCTGGAAAATCTTACTTTAAAGATCTCTAAAGCCTACTGGGCTCTAGTACAAGGGAAAAAGACTTCAAAACTCTCCATATATTATCTGCAGCCAACATACACGGAGAAAAAAAGAACAGTTCAATATTCATAACAACATAAGCCTCTCCACTGTATGTATCACAGAAGGTATTACTGTGATATACTCTGTCAAGATCACATCTCTAGATAATTTCAAAAATCACAGGGACATAGAATTTGAGACTAAGCCTGAGCTCAACATCCCCCTTCCCTCCTGAGCATTTGTTAAGAAACTTTATTTTAAACACTTGCAGTAACACATCTCTCATATTGTGTATTAACGATTGCCAGACAGACACACCTATTCCTTATGAGGGGACACATAATCAAAGCTAAGTACTTTTCTGAGCATATTGGAGAAGTCAGTGGAAAACTGAAATGTGCCAAAACCAAAATTCTTGAGAAACTGAAGGCAGATTCAGCAAATAGTGTTGGTTAAGAGAAATGGGTGGGATACATGTTGAAAATGCTAAAATATATCCTTTTAACTTTTAGAGGAGAGAAGCAGTACTATAACCATTTTGAAGTGTCATTTCTCATTTAGAAGCTGACCTTAATTGGAAAACCAGAATAAAAAATGAATTTATTTTATGTTAATGGAAAAGTTTTAAGCTAAACCAAAATAAAACAATAGATTTTGTTTCATAAAACTTTCTTTCCCTCATCATCCAAAATAAGTTGTTTAGGTTATACATAAAATAATAAATTTTCCCTTATGTTTTCATTTTGACCACCACCACCAACAACAACAACAAAACAAAAAGAAACCCAAATCCTGCTCAGCTATACTTGTTTTACCACAAATTGGCCTCAAGACTTTTTTTGTGGGGGATCAAGGGGACTGCACCCAGCAAATATTTTTAAAATACAGTGACTTCCCTGGATCAGTCCAATGCTCATTACCACCATCCAGAAGGGAAGTAGAACTGGAAAATGTACACCCTTTCAGTTTTCCAAACCAGTACTCTCCATTAATATAATGGCTTTTTATTACTCTTAAATTGATTAATATATTTTTGCTGGCAATATATCATATTAATTTTTTGCCGTTATTAATATATTTTTAAAGATTCAGTATCCAAAGAAATACAAGAATCTTACCTAAACTGGCTAGCTGGAGTGTGGCATATAGGGATGAATTATATGGAAAGCCCACCCTTGTGCAAGAAAAGAATGTAGCTATAATTCCCAGGAGCATGGCCCGTTCAGCTCTTTCTTCCACAGGAAGAAAATCACCTGGCTGAGCTAGGGTGAGTACAAGGTTGGCTCTCCCTCCCTCATTGCAGGGGTCAGCAGGACAGGCCTGGCCGACCAAGCCATGACCCTATTTGTGTTTGCAGTGAGTCACAAGTGGCAGCCTGTCCTGAAGGCTGTTTTCCTGGGAGCATGGCCCAGCGCTCACTGAGAGCTAAGCAGCCTCTACACAGTATATATCAAACCCACAGTACCAGCAAACGCATTCTCCAGCTTAACTGTGAATGTAATTTCCTTTTTTACTGTGCCTGGTAAAATTTCAAGTGTTGTGTTTCTCATGCAACAGTTAATAACACCATGAGCACCTGCAACTTGATGAGCAAAGCCCCTCCTCACTCTGCTTTTAGTGTTAGCACTGGTGTGGCCAAATCTTTCAGAAAAAGCACAAAACTCTCTGCTCAAGTTATAACCCCTAAAATCCATTTGGTTCACCAGCTAGTATAACTGTTACTGTGTGTCTGTCTTGTGAGCTGAAACAAGCACACAAATATATTTAAAGATTCCTTAAAGGTGAGATGTATGAATTTGCAGTCCTACTGTGACAGATGTATATTTTGCTTTCAATGTATATTTTTTACCACAAAAGGATGTGGGATAAATAAGTCACTACTGATGTGCTCATAATGAACCTTCAACCAGGGCTGTGTAATACTTTAGTCTTTTACCTGAAGGAAGACAAAGGGATGGATAGTTCTTTTTATTGACTAAGAAGGATTTTCTTCCTCTGATAGATTCCTGGTGCTGTCTGGCTATTTTAATCATTAGCTGTAAAGATGAAAGCAGTCATTATCTTGTTACACAGCAGTTCAACATGAAAAAAAAAAAACCACAAGGAACAGTCAGCAAAAAAAAAAGAACTGTTGGGAAATTTGGTTTCCCTCTTGAAAGTTTGGTTTACTATAAAACAGATTAAGGTTTGACTAAGCTTTTTTGGTGGTTGTTTTTGCCGGTAGAGCATATGGAGTTTCTTGGGCACCAGTTATTATCAGGAATGTTACAGAAATTCAACACACAGAAGCTAACTACCTCTTAGAACCTGGAAGACATTCCCATTCTCTCTGTCTTAAACTCCAATGTAATCTCTGCATATGACTTGAATTCCCCCAAACTGAATTTTTCTTGCTTACTTCCAAAGGCTAATGCTAGAAAACACACTTATTTAGATTGCATGTGTAAAGACAAGGTCTTGAATTCTAAAGTGGGCAGATCCTTTAACTGTACTTCCATCCTCCTCTTTCACTTTTTTATTCTTACTTGATTTTGCTTTAAAAGGAAGAGATTGCGTTGAGAACCCTGCATCCCCTTTGAAATGAAAGAAGGACCTACGTGTGAAAATATAACACAAAGGTTAAAAACAGAAACAGAGTCAGGCTTTCAGAAGTGTAAGTTCTCAATAGTCAAAATTAGTATGTCTATTCCCCAGAACATGAAATATTGATTGAAGTTGATTTCTGAACCTGTAAAGAGTCCATTTTCTCCACAATCTTGAATATTAGAATGTCAGGGAAAAGAGATTAAAGAAACAAGAATAAAGAAAAAAAACTATTTCTTGTTTCCAGCAGAAAAGGAACAAGGAAATGTGTTTACTATCTTAAGGTTTAAAGTCGGGTCAGAAGATTTGGCACACGAGAGTTCTCATAGCAGGGTAACCCTTTGACTCTATACATATTGGAATATTTGTCTCTACCAGCAAATTCATACCTACAGATGCTCTGGGCATCCAAGGTAGGTTTATTTTGTTGTTAGAATCACAACATTCCCGGAATATCTTTTAATGTGCAATATTATAAAAATTTTTCACTCTGCTTAATATTACTTAGTTTTGGGTTCACTGATTGATGGATTTGCAACTCTACACATGTGATCTTACAGGTACTTACAGTTCACAGACACAAATATGGTCAAATGGAAATGAAATTGGGTTTTATAGTGTCCTGTCTTGAGGTAAAACAAACCAATTTTCTGTTCAGTAATTTTACTTTTTTTAGCTGGGCCTCTTCTAACTGAAGTCTGAAATTAACAGCATGTTGTTCAGAAACTGTTCTCTCTCACAGTGGTAAGACCTGATTACACCAAGGAATGGTGCAGAGAAGCCCTTGCTTATACTTATTGCTATAACAACCAAGGTCATGGAATTTTGTTATTTGCCCTGTTGGAGGGTCGGAAGCTGAAAAAGCCTTTAAGGGGTCACACCTGCAGGGAGGAGCAGACAGGACAGGTGATCCAAAATTGACCAACTGGGGTATTCCATCCCATCTGCATCATGCTCAGTATAAAAGCTGAGGAATCAAAGGGTCAAC
>VZTM01015106.1:0-60280 GCA_013400555.1 Jacana jacana
CTGCTTCCTTCATGAATGCCATTTCTTTTTCTGTCCTAGCCTTTGGCCTATAGCCATCTGCAGGGTGTACAGTGATGTTATTAGACATCTCAGCAGGAATTGGTCACACCTTCTGTGGGGGCATCTCCTGCGAAGTATCAATTCGTTCCACCAACAAAAGGATTCATTTCTTGCTGTGTCCTGTTTTATCTTTTGTCTTTCTCCTTTGTAATTTATTTCCAGACCGTTTTAGGGGTTTTCAAAAGCCACTGACTCTCAATAAAATGTAATATATAACATACACATGCTAGTAATGTTTGCCACAATATAGCATATCTCCAGATGTATTTGATGTATTTACCCCTTCCATTTGAGGATGGAAGCTTGAATAGTGATTGTTATGCCTCTGGGAAGTTCAGTATGTCTTCCTCTTAACAACGTCTTCCTCTTCCTAACAACAATTTATTCAGGTGCAGTGCATACATATTGCTTATTTAGCAGTCATCTACAATTCCATGTAAGACAGGTCAGGTTTTGGATAAATAGGCCAGTCATAAAAGTAAACAGCTGAGATTTTCTTTTCTTCCACTTATTGTCAGCAATAACAAATTTACGACAACAATATCTGTGCTGTGCCATGCAACATATTCATTTGGAACATTTTAGCACAGAATGCTGTCATACTCTGCTCTCTTCCTACTCCTCAACAAAAACAGCCCCATAAAATCCGTGGCCCAGATCCAGGGTAACTCAGACCCAGCTTTGAGTGTGCCTCGTTTTTAGGCACTTATATTTGGCAAAAAAAGAGGACTGAATGAGTTTTTCTAAACTAAGTTTCTCATTGTCTTTTAAAATGTGAAGAGGTTGGTGCTTCTAAGGGACTCTGAGAAGTCTTACCTACTTTTTGGGCCTGCTGGTACTTTACTGTTTTGTAAACCATCCCAACGGTACAAGAAAAAATAACCAGTAGAGCCAACCTTGTGTTCACAGCATCCCAGTAACCTGAGCACTGGTGTTCTGAACCTGTTTTTCCTTGTTTTTATAGAATGCTAAAAAAAAATATACAGAAAATAGAGTGAATACAGTTCTGCAGTCTAACAACTTCTGTGGAGAATGCACTGGGTGGTGTGAAAGGGAAAGTAAAGATAGCCTTTCTAAAAAGCACCCTTTCTAAGATGTCTGGCAGTAAACCAAAGTTCTAAGAGGAGGCAAATAAAAAATTACACTTCATCTAATGGAGCTGGAACAGGGTTCCCTTTGAAATTGGAATGAAGTTATGGAGGATGCATTCACATTCTGCTTACTTTACAGGAATAAGCCCCACCATCTTAAAAATTATATAAATTTGACTCTTCATACTCTATGTATAGAAATCTCTATATTTTAAGGCACAAATATTAAGTCCCTGGCATGCCACATACATATAGTTTTTAAATTCTTCATCCAAAGACATGTCTACAGGTAAATTATAAAATAGAGAAAAACTAACTTCAAGTAAAACTGCAAAGAGTAAGAGGTTAAAAATGCATTTAGAAATGTAAACAGTAAACCATTCATTGCCTCTGAAGAACACAAAGGTATCCTCAAATTATTTATAAATCACACCATCCTAGAGAGGTCTGATCTAGATCAAAACAATCTGTATTTTCTTCAGCCACTAGATAACTATTTCTAGATTAGTTAAAACCTGTGTTACTAGAGATTTTTGTGACTGTTAGTGATTAGTCAGTAGAATACAAATTCTCAGCAGGGTATTTCTGTATTTTCTGTATTTGGTTGTTCTGAATGGATTTCTTTTCTGGTAACTTCTGTCTTCTCAAATTCACATCACCTTTTAGTACCACAGCATCCTTCAAGAGGGGACTGTGTGCTTGCAAGGAACCTGGTCATTCTTCTGAGAACTGTGTCACTAAAATCACACCTCTACTTATCTATTTTCAAGCTAGCAATTATTTCCTCAGAAGCACACATCCATGTATGGCAATATTGTCTTTAAGCAGACAGTAACCTGTGTGTATTCATTCTGCACTTGTGACTTTTGTATGTACTTGTATTGTCTGCCTTACACTTTTTAATTGAAGATGTTGTTTCTCAGTCATCAGTGAGACCCTAGTAACAAGGTTTTTAGCATCTGGTTGTGTTTGACAGTGACTACTATTAGCTAGAGATACTCTGAAGCAGTAAACGTGCATTCTCTGCAAAGGGAATTTTTAAAGCTGCTTCCAAATTATTAATGTAAGAGAAGCATCACCACTTCTTATGAAACCATTGAGGAATTTAGCATATATAAATCTGTATGAAGAAGAAGAAATTAAAAAGCCAGGGAGGTTTGGAGTCTTGGTTATATACAGGATACATATATATTTATATATTCTTGCTTACATATAGGAATTTGCCTCTAATACAGTCATATTGTCCAATCTGAGAAAGGCCAATCCTGTGTATAACAGTAAAAGGGGGAGGTTCAAGAGAAAGCCAGAGTGATACAAAACTACCTTCATTCCTTATCTGTACTTGTATTTCTCAATAAATCGTCCCATGAAAGCTGCTGAGCATTGAACAAGTACTTAATCTCAGTCAGAACACAGTGGGGCAAGTTCTTTAGGTATCATTTAAAGTGTGATAAAGACAGATTCCCTAGTGGGTTAAGACATTCAAATTCAAGGATTTTTCCAGGAGCTAAATCCAAAACAAATAGAATCAGTTTTTGATAAGTCTTAGTTTAACTGCTAGTGTCCAAAATTACACTCATGAAAACTTCATCTCATTCCTGAAGAGGTTTAATTCTTTAAGTATTCTCTGAGCAGGTTCAGTGCTGCCTGAGTGGCTTATGGCTCTCAGCAAAGTTCACTGCCACCCTTGCTGCTCATATTCCAGCCTGGTAACAGCCAGCTCAGGCATGATTTGAGAAAGCCGCGTTCATTTTCTTCCTTTGCCTGAAAATTTTCAAACACACATCCCCTGCATACTGGGAAAATACCCTTCACTTAACTAACCAAGAGCTGGGAGATTAACAGAATCTGTGCCACTGCTAATCAGGGTATGAAAGGACATGTCTCCAGTGCCCATTTTTAAGTGTATTCCCCTGGGTGGTGGAAAGCCTCAGGTGCGATCTCTTCTCCAAGGACTGTTTACACACTGCAGCTTCAGACAGTTGCATGTGAAATGCATAAACAGACCATGGAAGAAAATCAAGAGCCTGGGTCTTTGCTTGTCCCCAGGGAGTGCTCTAACTGCATAATGATGCTCACAGGTAAACTCTTTCCAGGATTTTTGTGCTTTCATGCATAAAACAGCAGGCACCATAGGGAACGTCCCTGAGGAATTTGGCGTTTTATCAGAGCAGGTACAAATCTCTGGTGGGTAGAGATGAATCCTGTTCTCTTACATCACAGATAAACATGCTAAGAATTAGCCTATTTCAAGGAGAGAAATTATACTAACAATATTATTATAATTGCGTTAATTAAAACAAAACACACAAAAAAAACCACAACAAAAAAAGAGTTGATTACCCATGCTTATCTTTACAAGAACATCAAGGGGATGAGAGGAGGGGGAGAGAGGGCTGGGCTGCTGCAGGTTTGCTCCCTGAGGACAGGGTCAGGCTGGAGACAATTCTGACTTCCCTCCCTCTTCTTTATTAGCTTTCAACAGCAGCTCCCAGACCCACCACCCTGGGGCAGCATCCCCCTTACCAGGGGAAAGACCCTAGGGATTCAGCCTGTGCTGGACCCTGAAGCTGTCCTGCAAGCCAGGTGTCTGCAAGTGACAGCTGAAATATCACTCATGGCTGCAACACCACAGACACGGTATCCACATAGCAGGCTGGCTTACACCACTGCTCTGAAGAGCACTTCTCCAAAGTGCTTCAGCAATGGCATTTGGCAGGGCTTTTACCCACAGGGGTCAGTGCCTTAATGCAGGTCATTTCTGATGTTATGGCTGGATGTCTCTAAGAGTATGACGTGCCGTATTACAAAATGTAACTTGCCATTTGTTCTTTTTTTCTCTCTAAGAAATAAAAGTCATTCTAACTGCAAAGGGACAGTATATAGCTGCTCTCAAAAAAAGGCTGTAAGACTTCTGGGCTTTGATTCATGGTGGTAAAATCTGCAATTTATAATGGCATGAATGAAATGAAAGGATCTCCATATTAAAATAATATGCTGTCATTGTTCTTAAAACAGATCAGGATGACAGGACTATTAAATAGTATATAATGTGCAACACAGCCAAAAGTGTTACATGATGCAGATCCACTACTTCTTTACCATTATGTAAGGTTCTAAATTTTACATTTCATCCAGTGTCCTCAATTGTGCAGTCCTCAATGAACACACAGCACACACAGAGTAAAAGTTACTACTAATCAGCACAGAAGCAAAAAGCAAAAACTTTTGAAGAAGAATTAGTTATTTGATTCCCAGTGGGGCTCAAAGGTGTTAGAATTTGTAAAACAAACACAGGTGAAATTACGGAATTTTTCTATAGTATTATTAAGCTAATATTGTGTTTATCTAAAATACCATATAGATTTTAGTAAGTGGAAGCTGTGGAGTTCATGCATGTACTACAGGCAGATGGAAATGATCAACTGTAACATCTCCAAAGGGGCTTTTGTGGTGCATCAGACCAGTGAGTCATGAAATGAGAAACGTTTGCATGACAGAACCCAGGAGCTCCATACTAGATGAAAGCAAACACCATCAAGTTAGTATTCTCCAGCCTAAGACACAGTGAGAGACACACTGTAGCCACGTGAATGGTAGTTTTTTAAAAGATAGTTCCAAAGAGCTTGGTAGTTCATTTATCCACAGTCTAGAATTTTTCATGCAAAACTGTGTCCAAGTAGTTTTAATTCCTGCAGGGGCAATATTAGATGAAAATGGAAAGACTGAAATGTTTTAGCTGTTATTATATATAATATAAACAAAGTCATGCAGGTTATTTTGCCATTTGCCTTTGAGCTGCAAAAAGATTCTGTATAATAAGCTCAAAGTGGATTTTAGGCTGAAAACCATTGGTCTTATATATTCTATTTTTGAACTGAACAGGACAGGAGAGTTACATCTTATTTCATTCTTAAAAGTAAGTCTTTTCTGCACACTTATTTTATACTTTAAATGTTACTGATTTTGTTTTTTAAATCTAAATCTCTAAGTATCTCTCTCTAGAAGCATTTAGTGTCTCCCAAGGTCTTCAACTTCCTCTTTACTTAGCAAGCACTTTGCTTGCAACAAACATTCAAATTGTCAGCTCACCAGGGGCAGAATAAACACAAGGTCTCAGAACTTTCTGTCAGCTAGAGGCCACAAACATTTCAGGTTTAATGATTTTTTTAATTCTTACAATAGTATATTGATTTTCCAAGCAGCAGTGACCAATTCATGGTGGTCATGAGCCATTTTGAAATTTCAGGTTGAACTCTGCCCATAACTAGGTTGAGTTGTGTATGCTTGCTTGGTTACATGCACGGGGAGGAGCAGCTGGGCTGGCACTGAGGTCAGGCCCATGTTTGACTGTCTAGAGGAAGATCTCATGGGCCACCCTGACATAATTGGACTTATCCACAGTGAAGTGCTCTTGATTCATTGGGTTGAAATGGGCAGAAGCTAACACTGGGATGCATGTACATAGGATACACACACTCACTGCATGGATGGCTTTGACATCTGCTTTCTCCTGAGGCAGCATACATTGGGTCAATGAAATAGTGCAACTTTAGTAGTTAGACCTTGTGCCCAACTGAGACATCCCTCACCATCCGCAGGACAATTGTAAATAAATCTGTAGAACAGCAGTTGGCTTTTCTGCTGAAGGAAACAGGTCAGTGGTCATATCAATTAATCATTTCTAAGATCTAAAAGGTAAGCAGGGAGGAACTTTGCTTCACTCCACGTCCTTTAATGAAAGTCAATTAGCAGCAGAAATACATGAAACAGTCATCTGGGTATTACTCTTTAAGGTTATGATTAGGGGATTTTTGCATCATGAAGAGTTACTGTTTTCATGTTCTGCCTATTCAGAGACAGTGTTTCTACTCAAATCCACAAATTCTAGGAATGCTAAGATGAGAAAGACTATGGATGAATACTTGTTTTCTTGTAAGCCTTGAAAGCCAGGAAGCCGTTTATTTGCTTTACATCTGCTGTCATTGTAATTGTTAATACGTTGTACTTACTCCCAAGTAAATTACAAAGTGATGATGGTACTTTGTCATAGATCTAAAAATCCTGTTATGAGCAAAATAAATATGTCTCATACACAAAGCCAAGAATTTCTTGTTAATATCATCCCGATTTTGTCTATCAATAATTCATATAATTTATGTAGTTACTACCCAAAAAGAGAAAGAATACTATTACAGAAAAAGTCTCTACAATAGTACAATGACAATAGTTACACCCACTTCCTAGTATCTATGCTTTTCTCTGCTTTTATCCTCACCCTCCACTGCCACTCAGGTCACAAGTTTGTTGGCTTGACGTGGAAGTGTTATGGCGATTCATCAGTGACACCAGTCTCTTGCCATGAGTATGGTTTCTTCCTTTGCAGCCCTGAGGCCACTTGGTGCTTCTTTTATATGTTTGCTAACACAGTATGCATCTTGCTTTTTCTTCTTTGGTTTGTAATTCCACATTATATATGCATTTACTATGTATCTTATGTTTTACGTATATTAGCTGCCTGGTTCTGGTTGTTAGCTCTGAAACTCCTATTTGCCAATTTCTGTCATTCTGTGCCCCCTCCATTATCATCCCATACTTTGCTGCTCCTCTATACAGCATCCTGTGTCCCCACTTTCAAGGCCAATGGTATCACCCTATTTGTACTCCTCCACACCACAAGTTTATACTGGGGTCATAAATATTTCACTCTACACAGCCCACTTGTCACTAATTCCGTATTAAGAATAATGGTTTCACCACATGATTGTACAAGGTTACGTAAAGAAAAACAAACCAGACATAGTCACCTGGTTATGAGAAAGCTGCTTGTTTAGCCAAAACAAAGCTCAAGGTAAATTCAGAAAAAGTCAGTCTGATGAATCACAGAATCACAGAATATCAGGGATTGGAAGGGACCTTGAAAGATCATCTAGTCCAATCCCCCTGCCGGAGCAGGAACACCTAGATCAGGTCACACAGGACCGCATCCAGGTGAGAAGGAGACTCCACAACCTCGCTGGGCAGCCCGTTCCAATGTTCCAGCACCCTCACCGAAGTAATTCTCAGGCCTGAGCACTTGCAGGATTAGTACAAATTCTATGGCTGTTACTAGCAATGTAAATATTATTTATACCAGGCTACTGGTCTGCAGTGTGCTGAACAGAATAGAAAACCCTCCACACTGTAGGACGAAAGATATAGGCTAAACATTGATGAGGCTTTAGAAAGATATCTGACATTTCTGTGATGACTTCATGGAAAAATACTGATTTATTAAAATTATGCCATGTTATATGCCACAATAAGAGAATGCCTTCTCTAGGGCTCCATTATGTTAGAAGCAGAAATGCTAAGGCCTGGGGCTGTGCATCATCCCATGTGTCAGGCTGAGTGTCAAGTCTTCACTCACAGAGCTCCTTAAGAGATCAGAGGGTACAGACTTGGCTGACTGAATGTCCCTACAACCCTAGAGCAAACTAAGTCTCCAGGACTTGTTACAAATTTCAAGAAGAGTTTTCTGCTTTATAGCGCTCCTATTTTATTTTTTGCTAACACAAAACAGGTTAGGTTTACCAGGACACTTTGTATATTTCAGAGATCTTAATTTTTACATTATCTTTCATAGTATGCCTCAGTGTCCAAAATCGAGATAATGCTTGTTCAAGCAGTTTGTGGTAATTCAGTCATTTAAATTTTCTTTAATATCTTTTTCCCTACTTAAGAATTTTTTTGTTAAATTTCTATTTTCTTATAAAAGAAACAATGGGATTCTTTACAAATTTGTAAACTGTACCATACAGTCTCAACTAATAGTAGAAAAAGTAAGCTAAGGGCTCACCAGCTGCTTCTGTCAATGATGATGGTCCCACATCTTGAGTGCCATTAAGAGAATAATCTATCATAAATTGATAGCACTGGAAGGAACTGCTTGGGCTTGGATGACAAAATTTTATCTAAAAAACAGATCAACATTTTGTACTAAATCAAGTGCAATTGGCAAGATCTACTTGTTTAACTATGCAAGAAATTTATAGAGCATAAAATTTTCTTCTGTAATGTAGTTCTTTTGACACTTTCATAAGCTTTATTTTTCCTCTTGCTCTTTCCTTCATTTTTCAGGGTGTAGACAAGAGCAATCTGCTTCTTTTCTTTCCTCTGGATATTTCCACTAAATAGTCAATATTCATGCCACCTAATCCACATTTTTGATACCCAAAGAACTCTCCCAGTCTCTCTCAGCAGACAAGAAAGATACAATCTTCCCAATTGCAACAACGCAACTGGGAATGGCTCTACTGAAGTCATGACTTTTTTTACAGTTGATTATTTTCAACCTTTAAATTACCCTGAGTTTCCTTGATGTCAAGAAGTTCAGGATTTACAGTAGAGCTTGATGTAAGATCAGCTTGATTATGTTTTGAGACCTGTGTTAAAAGGAGAGCTATTGTGTATTTTGCAAAACTGCCATTTTGGAGATATGCAAAATATTTCTTAACTTCTCATTTCTCATCTTGGTATTTCAAAAGCATATTTGAGGAAGCCACTGTACAGCGGGGAAAAGATTCAACTTAACAAGTGCAAAGAGCATATCGGAACCATCTGCAGTTGATTCCTGCCTGTTCCATACAGTTTCTGCACTATGACTGGATGCCCTTACTTGAGTCCTCCAGAAGATGTAACTCACTGTTGTGCTTATTTGAAACCTAATTAATCATAATAGTCTTGGGGCATGTGCCAGTCAGTTGTTGATTGTGTGTGTTTGGTTTGGATTTTTTGCCTGTGAATTTGCAACAGCAACAGAATCTTTCAGAACTCTGATGCTTTGGTGCCTCAAGCAGGAATCCCAAACACAGTGAAATTCGTTTCCTCTGATCTAACTGATAACTTCTATTTCCCTAGAAAAAAAAAAAAAAGACTTTTGTAAGCACTCATAATTTTCTCTCAGGGTAATACCCGTTTTTACTGTTTCACTGTCATTGGAAGCATGATACCACAAGCTATTGGGCTATGGGAGTTCAAGGCTGACCCTTTTTACCTCCAAAGAAATGTGGGATCACTTTTCCATTTGATATAAGCACGTAGCTCCTATTATGCTAATGGATGGTTCTAAGTATGCATATTATTAACCCCTTCATTTTGTATGTCAGCCAATATTCTTTAAGTGCATTTCTTAAAATCCTCAAACTATTCTTCATCCCTTGTCACATCTGCAGACTCCATTTGCCTGCTCATCACTCCTCACATAGTATTATATCTAATTTGCTCCAACACTACTCTTAGTAAGAAAAGTGAAGCCAAAGTTATTTCAGTTGATACAATAAAAGGTTTTGCTAGAGGCCAACTGCTTCATGAACAAATCCTTTTGTAGCAAGAAGGAAAAAAGTCAACATTTTATATCAAGCTTCTTGGATTATCATATTTGGAACTTGTCAGCCTACATTTTTGTACAAGCATCTGAAAATCTCCTTCTGTCACGGTGTTCTAAAGATAGATGCATTAGTAATATAACCTTATTTGATTAAATAATTAAGTTCTTGTCAGCTATAATTAAACACTAGTTCCTAACAGAACTCTAATTATTTCTGCTTCGATTTCTCAGATCACAAAAAATACTCTTGCTTCTAAAAAATGCAAGGAGTATTAATCTAATTTAGTCTTGTGCTTTGTTTACTCGGTTTGTTCTAAACTGATTCTTCATAGTGAATGGAGCTGAAAGCATAAATGCCAAGCATCCCTTTCCTGCATCCTTTTGGGGCCCTTTCACCATGGAAATCTCAGAGAACAATAGCACAGATTCAACAGATGTCCCTCTGATTTTTAACAGGGGAAAGTCCCCATGACAGAAGACAGGTTTGACGTCTCGATAGCATCGCAACACTATGTCCTGTTTCCCTTCTTCCTTCATAATATTTATCAGGCAGATATTTTAGAGCAAGCACACATCAGATTCTGAGCCAAATCAAAAGTGAAATTTCGAACAGCATTTTGTTTATGACAATGCAGAATACCAGCTCAATCCACAGAGCCTGTATGAAAGAGTGGAAAAAATGGCGTGATCTAGATTTCAGTTCAGCTAAGCAGAAAATATTTAAAACAAAATTTAGCTTGCAACCAAACTTCACAATGAAATCAGAGCTTGGCTGATAATATATCTTCGTAGCTCTGAGTTCTCCATGCCTATGAAGTTTTATACTGTTTGGTGATGAAACAGAATCACAGAAGTAAGCCTATAAATGGGATGTGTAGGAATACCTATCCTACCCTTCTAAGATTGCTCTACACAATCCAGGCTTAGACAAGACAACTTCTACCATTTTGTGCAACATTTATTTTCAAATAGAGCCTTTAGCTATCAACCTATCTCATCAGGAGATGACCTTGGATTTTCCGTTTAAGTTGTGCTACCTGCAATGGAATCTCATGGGTGAGGACATCTTTCCAAAGGAAGCCTGGCAGCTGCAAATCTGCCCATGAAAAAGGTTTATGGGTTGATAAGAGGGAGACTGTTTCTTTCTTGTGCACTTGACATTGAGCCGAGCTGGACAGAATGTGGTCCCCGTAATCAGTGATGTGGAATTTATAGATATCAGACCTTCAGTGGATAAGAACGGACACCAAACTTTTTCTCATCACATTCTTCATATTTTTAGGCACCATGTTCCATTTAAATTAGATGGGTTTATGTTCATGCGCATAATAGATTCTTGTCAGCTTTAATCAAACTTCCCTTTCAGGCAAACCTGCTTTCAAACCATCTGATAGTGTCAGACATAGATGTAAATCTGAAAAAAATAAAAAAATTAAGTAAAATACTACTATTCCATCTACCATTTCAAAAAGATCATTTTTTCTTCAGAGAGACTTACAGTTTGGAGTATAAAGAAACTGAAGACCATCTCTAAAATGAAAATAAAGTTTTGTTTCACCTTATCCTGGAAATTACTCAGCTCAAAAATGATGACAAAAGTAGACATTGGTCACCAAAAGAAATCTTTTTTATGAGTAAAAGTTGTTTCTTAATGAATTAAGAATGCATAGCTTATAAAATGTCCTAGAGCCTACAAAATTAATCTAATATATTTATTCCACTTGTGTCCTATGCATGTACGCCAACAAAAAGGATCATCATAAGATAGAGAGCAGTTTTATGTTATTTATTTGGACAGATTTAATGGTTCAGAGGACAGTGTGGACTTGCAAGACCATACAACATCAAAGCAATGTACTGTTACTCATGATAACATAGCTTTTTCTTTAAAAAAATTACACAGCAATGGTTTCATCAGATTTCCATTGCTCATCCTTCTATATATATAATAGAAATGAATGTAAGAAAGTTGAAAAGTTTTTATTCAAGCTACACTGTTTATTTCTGTACAGCATTAGCCTGCTAAGCTTTCAAGAAGTTCTTTCAATCAGTTTTAGAAGTCAAATGGGATAAAGTGCACAGTTTCATGGATCATAACCCAGATAAAAGGAATTACATAGAGGGTAGTATCTCTATCATTTGATCACATTTTATCAGCTTGAACAGCAAGGAGATTTTGGACGTAAAGGGACATTGATAAAGGTGACTGATTAATCTATATGTTTAAAACAAGACTCTTTTCCAAGCATGTCTCTTTCAGTACAACAACCATACTAATACTCCAACAAACCGTTGTTATAATATATCTTTGTTGGAAAAGCAAAATTCCTTGACATATTCAACCTCACAGGAAACGTTGGCGTTAGTGAATGAAACAGATAGAATATAACATAGATTAAATATTAAACTGGAAAGCAGAAGCAGAAATAATCCTGTAGTTTAAACACAGGTAATGATTTATGGGTAGAGATGTCGAAATGCTGTTCCCTCAGCTACGAAACACATGGCTTTAAAGTTGGTTTTCAAACTCTCCTGTAGCTAAAAAGATGCACGTTGCAAAGCTTCACACTCATCCTACTGCATTTTATTCTGACTGGCTTGTGAACCCATAGGCCATGAGCATCTCCAAGTTGTAGATGTCTGTCCATCTGAGACTGGGCATTTTTCTTGACAGGGTGTTGTTATGAGCTAAACAGCAAGTAAAACAAATAACCATGATAACAAGAAGAAATTAATTCCATGTGCTATTTCTTAAGCTGCACTCATAAGCTTAATAAATCATGGAGGTTCTTACTTACAAACATTAAATTAATATTGCACTAGAAATACTGTTCAGGTTGCTGTGTATCCATCTTCAGCATGTAACAAAGGAATTTAAAGCCCAATATGCTTAGACCTTCAGTCCAGATGGCACAGATTAAATCACCTGCTCTTACACGACACATTAATCACAGGATAGTGATATACAGAGTATATGGTGAAAGTCTAATCTCTAGGGGTAAGAACTGGCCATCAAAGAGATGACAAAGAAATGAGAACAAATTTCCCTCAAAGTGATGGGTTTCTCTCAAAGCTTGACTTCCAAGAAGATAAATTATTTTGTACACATTGTGGTTTTGACCAATAAAACAGATTATTCCTCCCTAACCCCTCTAAGAGAAAGAGAGGACAGGAAGGGATTAAAGAGATTTCGGAGTTTAGCAAATAACCTAAACTACTTTAATGAAAATATAAATAATAATATTATAATAAATAATAAAAAGAAAAAAAAAAGGTATACCGTATATACAAAACCATATCAAGCTCCCAGGATGACAATCATGTCGCCATCAGGCATCAGGAAAAGTCCCTGGCTGGACTCAGTGACTGACTGAGCTGGAGCTGGATTCCAGAAATGGAGTCAGGAATACTCAGATCAGGACCAAAGGCAGATGAACAGACAGGGTCTTCCTCAGACATTGGCCATTGAAGAAAGAGAGTTGACCCTTTGATCCCTCAGCTTTTATACCGAGCATGATGAGGATAGGATGGAATAACCCAGTTGGTCAGGTTTGGGTCACCTGTCTTGTCTGCTTCTCCCAATAGGTGTGACCCCTCTACACTTTTCCACTTCTGACCCTCCAAAGGGGCAATTAACAAAATTCCCTGACCTTCGTAGTTATAACAATAAGTATAAGCAAGGGCCTCTCTGCACCATTCCTTGATGTAATTGGGCCTTGTCACTGTAAGAGTGAGCAGCTTCTGAACAATGTGCTGTTAATTTCAGATTTCAGTTAGTCAGAAGAGGCCCAGTTGAAAAAGTAAAATTACTGAGGTTCATTTTACCTCAAATCAGGACATTCCACCCCTCATTCTGTATGATTTTACAGTAGTCATTCGTATAATTTGAGCATGAATGCTGATCCAGAAAGGTAGAAATAATTACTTAATTCAGTAAGTATTTGTCTCCCATCATGTACAGCTGATGTGTCTCAAGAGTTTCAGAAAAGCTTCATTAGCTGGACTAGAGCACTTACCTTTATGAAAGAAAACTAGCATTTTATTTCATGTGTACAGGGTTAGGAGGACTTTGCTTGTATTGATTGAATTAGATCAGTAAAACAAGATTAAGTCAAGAATCACTGCAGAGCATTTGTATTTTGAAGACATTGATTTGCTGACTTCATTCCCCTTTGCTCCCCCTTTCCTCTCCCACTCTTTATAAATGTTGGGTGATTTTCCATCAGTTTTGCTAAGATTAAGCTGTGTCTGGTTAGGTTGCCAAGTTGCTTATTATTCTCCTCTGTCTTCTTTTTATCTGAATATATCTAAACGACACTTGACTGCAGGAAGAATTGTCATTTGGGGAGAGAAAGGTCTTCTAGAGGATGGAAGAAAATAAACTGCATTCTCTTTATTTTGTCCTTTTCCTTCATTTTTATCTTTGTTTTCTCTTTTTTTTCCTGTGGAGATACATACAAAACTTCTGTAAGAAGTTTCAGGGACCACATCCAGCCCAGCAGTCAGGAATCTCCCAGCACCAGGAGGAAGAGAAAGGTGTGAAGGTGGCTAGAGGGCAGAGCTAAGGCAGGAACCACTCAGGACAAGAAAGGCTCAAGTTTCTGTCAGAATCATACCTGGATTGATCTTGCTGGAGAAGTACCTGGTGGATCTGAGTAACCTTTGTCAAAGTGCATGCCTATGTCAAAAGTGAAAATGAAATGGACACGGATTGAGGCTTTTCACTAAATTGATTGAAGGCCAAAGTCTCCATTAAATAGTCAAGACAAGAGCACTCACATCATTCCTGCTTGCTCCTTAGTTTAGTCATCCCATCAGTTTTGCAACAGCTACATCATGTGAAGTGGAAATAGTTACTGTTTTCTATCAAGAGGGATCCTTCGGAGCTCTGCCAATGTTATATCTGTGCTGTAATGGAATTTGAGACAGCTGAAGCTGACTGAGGGGAATTTTTCACTAATTTATAACATCCTACAAATAAATTGGTTAAAACTGCTGAGTTTTGCTAACAATAGTAATTTCAATGAGTGGTGTGGGTTTTTTTTTTAATAAGAGTTTTTTTATGACCCCTGCCATTTTAAATTATTAGGTATTGAGGAGAAACAGAAATAATTGCATCAAAAATTAAATATAGATACAGGTGTGCAGCCACAACTTCTTAAATTATATGACTGCTAAGGATTTTATTTTAAACACTCTCTTTTGAGCTGGTTTCCCACAAGCATATAGCAAAAGTTTCCTAATAAAAATGAAAATATACAAGCTAATGCCAGCAGAGAAAATGTTATTGGAATTACTAAGGGCAGATGGAAGCAATTAGATTAAATATATAAAACCAAGAAAGTCCTTCCAAGCCTACAAAGAAATTCATGCACTTGCCTTCATTATCTACAGGAGTCCCACTGAAATATGCAGGCCCCAATGAGGTCACTAATGACATGAGAGTAAGGTAGCTCAGTACTTTAGAGGACTGGGTCAAGGATTTTTATATTGTCAGATTTCTGTGATGTTAGTCCTCTGACAAAAAGACTGTTTGGGTGAATTGATGCTTAAACTCCTGATAGTTTCTTTTTTTGCATCCAGGATTACAGAGTTCATAAATATTAAAGAAGTTCTTAAAAATGTTTTATTCCAGCCCTAATTTTCTGCATCGTTTTTTTCCTGTTGGGATGTCATACACATAGGGCAGCATGTGAACAGTGGAAGGGAATGTTTAGTTCTGTGAATCTCTAAACAACTTCTCAAAAAAAACCGGATATATCTGGAAAGGGTCCTTAGGTCATATCTACATTAAATTCAAACACTTTGTGCCTTCAAGCACAAACTCAACTCCTTTCCATACTGCTTTGGCACAAGGACCTCTCACAGATAGGATGTGAATGACAAGAAAGGTATGAATTTCTTCAGTGCAGCATGACACACCAACTTGCAGCAGAGATATTGATTTACCCGGTTAGGACCAGCCTGGCCAGCTCAGCACTGCCATTGGTCTCTGTGGATGGCATGGCATTCAGGCAGACTGATTTGCCGGGCTCCCCAAACTGAGGGATGCCTATGCCAGAAAAGCCTTCAAGGTCTGAGCTGCAAAATGCTGGACCCCTGCAGTGCCAGCAGGAGCTGGTTCCCATGCTACTGTCAAATAAATAACAATAAAGTTTCTCCTTCCATGGCACAACTCAGCCTCCTGAGGGAAGTTTTATCCCTACATTCATTTCAATGACATTGCTGAAGTACTCAAAACCTCTCTGAGGAATCATATGGTTTGGGTTTTTTCCTTCCTAGAGAAGGCTTGTTTACAGATACAATACACTGCCCAGCAGATCAGCAACAATTTCCTGTAACTCCTGTATTCATTCCTCAAACAATGAGTTTTTAATCCTGGGGTGATTCTAACACAACATCTCTTTCTCTTAGCCTCCATTCCCTAGTCCAACTAAAAGACAGACTTTGTGCAGTCTGGTCATCAGTTTCAATTTGCTCTAGAGTCCAGTTTGTATTATTTGAGGGAACTGACCAACAGATCCCTCAACACTATGGGATCTCCAGATCCTTAGTGATTATTAGTGCTTTGAGTTCATAGGCATTCCTGTAAAATGTGAACATTTAAATTTTCTCCTAGATGCTAGCTATGCATCTTCTTTTTTTTCTTTTGTCTCTGAAAAGAGAATACACTGGAAAACATCCTATCTCACTTTAGTCCTTTAATCTGGATGCTCAGGTTAAGGTTTTTTGTTTCACAGGCTTCCTCTACAGGTCATGAGGAGAGACAAGCCTTCCTAGAGGGAGAGTCAGTAGCTCATTGGTGGGCTAAATTGTTAATTGCTCCACTGTCTATGAGTGACATAGCATTGCCAACACATCATGATGAACCCACTCCTAAAGGACTTCAAGCATTGCAGCTGAACACGGTGCCATGTTTGGTTGGAAATTATAAAAGGGGGGATTACAATGTCTACGTAAGTTTTGCCAGTCATATCGGCAAGGTAAGAGTTCCCTACCAAAGCATCTTTTTAGACAGCTTCCATTGAAAATGCATTGGGAAGACATATCTTCCCACAGGTATCATAGAAGCATAATAGCTTTAGCTCTGAGGCAACAAATCCATGTTTGCACGTGTACCACACAGTGTGGGTTGTCCCTTCTCTGTGAGCAGTATTTGCTCAGTTCAGGTGGTATTCAGAAGGGTAAAGGATCACAACAGAAATTGCTCATTATAAGCTTATTCACCCCTGCCACCTAATCAGTTGAGATTCAGATCAATAAATGTATCAATAAGTGGAGCGATGATTTCTATGTCTATCTGTCAGGTTTTGACTAGGAAATATACTACAGCCATTGCAACACTTCAGCTTTGACAAGCCTGCTCTGATTATGGAAAGATTAAATGATCAATCTGAGAGGCCTGGAAAATAACGGACTGAAATCTCTGCCTTAGAGCACTAAAGTACATGCATGCAGTTCTCAGCTTTTCCTGATGTTTAAAAATTGGCACATGAATCCCAGCCTCATTGGATGGTGTGGTAAGTACAGCCCTGGGAGTTTTTGCACATGGTCTCTGAAGAGTTCAGATGTACTTCCCCAGTGCCACATTATTTTTCTGTTCCCAAGGAAAAGCTGTGTTTGAGGAAAAAAAATTTCCAGACACAGAAGAGAAAACGGATGCATGAAGGTGCTTTTGAAGAGTGGGGTGCTTCCAGAGCTGCAGGACAATAAGGACGTAATACTATAGGACATATGTTTGAGAAAATACATTACAAGGAAGGATGGGCAACACCTAGAGCTGTGTGAGATGAATGCCATGGTCATAGGCTACTCCCTGTCCAAACCAAGAGAGATTCACTGGACAGGCAGCTGTCATTCAACCTGGGGACAGCACTGAACAACTCACTGCAGCAGTGCTAAAACTGTTAGAGGCATTTCCTTCTCAAAGGAACTCTAAGAGTAGCTGCACAAAATTTTTGGTGGTGGTATCATCAGGAACCAGGGAGGTTATCAAAATTTGAGAAACTCTCCTCCCACTCCTCTTCCACAGGTCAGATGCCACGGCAGAGGGAATGATAGTCTGCAATGGCACGGTGGGCATGAGTATCCTTTCCTGACCAATGGACCCACCCTTGTGGTACAAGGCTGTTGCCTGTATTTGCATTGACAAATATGCCATATGAATAATTTTATTAACCATTTCCTAGACATGGGTAGCTTAAAATCTAACAAACATATTTTCCTGTGAGTTATACAAGAAAAACAAAAAAAGGCACTCGCAATTTGTTACATATATATTTATATATCTATTCCAGGCAACACAGCTCTCCAGCTGTTCCCCAGATATCTACCTGGCATCCCTGTAAGTGTTATGTCACCTAAATAAGAGAAAGCAAAGACATCAGTACCACGTACTTAGAAGATGCAATCTATTTTTGGTGTTACATTGAGGTAAATCGGGAGTCAACCCAGTGAAGAAAATTGCTCTCAGATACACTGGTATTAACCTGAAAGCAGAGCACAGTCCTTGAAATGCAGCTATATAATGTCTGGAGAAGAGATGCTGGTGGAACAGACAATCTCTGAAATGCCACCACACAGTTAAGCTGAAGTCAAAGTCCAAACCTAAATCTCACTGCTGCATATTAATTTAGCAGAACAGATTATTCATGCTTCAGATGTTACCTTTGCATTTGGGAAAAGCAGGTATGCCCTTAAGGAAATGTTGACTGGATTTCATTTGCTTATTTGAAATTTAAAACCCTGAAGAGCAGCAGAGAACTGTATAGACGATAAACATTTGAGACCAAGGGGAAAACATTGCAACATATCACCAATATTTTTAGTTCCCCATGAATGATTTACGTTCCCCTGCACTATCAGATATCTTCAAAAGAACATGTCAAAAGAGGAGAGCAGTGCATTTGGTTCATGTAAAGTAAAATTTGCTGCAAAAAGTCCTATGAATTCAAAGCTCTGAGACCCAGTTCTCATCTCTGATATTGAGCACACACCTGAAGCTACGATGCCATACCTATAGCGAAGTCAGAGTTCTGTCAGGGCACTGACAGAACTTGGGTTTCTGGGGAGGACTGGCACAAATGCCTGTTTTTTTCAAATTCCCTTGGTCTTACCTCAGGGCAGCTCAGCCCCTGACATCAGAGGGCTGGTGCACCATCACAAACCAAAAGGATGGTGAGCACCCAAAACTAGCTGAGACCATTGGTTTCCTTTGTTTATTTATACAGGTGGGGGTTTTGGTCGTTTTTTTTTGGTGTAGCTTTCCATACTGGAGCTAACTAAGAATACCAAATGGCAACATTTTATCTTTTGATAGCTAAATCCAATCTTGGCTGTTGGCTGTTCGGTGACAGGACAATTGGGATTCAATAACATGCCCAAAATCACTATGCAGAGATTCATACTGATACCTTGCCCTTCACATGCCCTTCCCTATTGCAGTACAGCTGAGGCAAGGCTATTTTAACCAGGAGATTATCATTCCTTATTATAGTCACTACAAAGTGATGGATCTGGAACCCACCAGAGAATATTTAAATAGACCAGGAATATGTAGTGAAGAAGGCATCAGCGTGCTATGTTTTACAGAATCCATGCAGCAAGAACATTTGATTACAAAAATTTTTTTTTTTTCACTTATGTTCTCCTTTTACCTAGTCTTGACTCAGTTACTGAAGAGCTACAGGTAACGTCCAATCATTGTGCATTTAAATAAAACAAACAAACAAATAAATAAATAAATAAAATTAGGCATCAACAACCCCATGTATCGCTACAGGCTTGGGGCAGTGTGGCTGGAGAGCTGCCTGACAGAAAAGGACCTGGGGATTCTAGTTGACAAGCGGCTGAATATTAGCCAGCAGTGTGTCCAGGTGGCCAGGAAAGTCAATGGCATCCTGGCTTGTATTAGAAATAGTGTGACTAGCAGCAGTAGGGAGAGGATTGTCCCCTGTACTCAGCACTGGTGAGGCCAAACCTTGAGTATTGTGCCCAGTTCTGGGCATCTCAACACAAGAGAGATATCAAGGTGCTGGAGTGAGTGAAGAGGAGGGCAACAAAGCTGGTGAAGGGCGTGGGGCATAAATCTTATGAGGAGCAATTGAGGGAGTTGGGACTGTTTAGTTTGCAGAGGAGGAGGCTGAGGGGAGACCTCATCACTCTCTACATCTACATAAAAGGACACTGTAGAGAGGTTGGTGCTGGTCTCTTCTCACAGGTCATTAGTGATAGAATGAGAGGGAATGGCTGCAAACTGCAGCAGGGTAAGTTTAGGCTGGACATTAGGAAACGATTTTTCACAGAAAGAGTGGTCAGACACTGGAATAGGCTACCCAGGGAGGTGGTGGAGTCTCCATCCCTGAATGTGTTTAAGAGTAATTTAGAAGTGGTGTTGGGTGATATGTTGTAGGGTAGAACTTCGTAGGGTAGGGCTGATGGTTGGACTTGGTGATCCCAAGGGTCTTTTCCAACCTGAATGATTTTATGATTCTATGATCTTTTCTGCCCTACTGTAAGCTCAGAGATCCTTTGCATCCACATATGGCCTGCCACTGCTGAACAAGTTCTCTCAGTCCAGGTCCAGAAGTAAAACGTTTCCTTCTGCCAAGTACAGTGGGTCTATGGAACATTCTCTATGTTTGTACTTGTGCGTCAGTGTGTTTCTGTAAAATATACAATGTAAATACCCTAATCCATTATAGTCTTCAGCCTTCATCTGTTCTTGCAAGAATTTAGCAAATAACTGCTGAAAATAGAAGGAAAATGAGACAATCATTGGAGAACAAATAAACTATTATTTAAAAATGTCATGAAAAACAGTTTAAATAGTCAGCACAGCTTAATGAATTGAAGACACTTTTCTTCTTAGTTCTATCAAGATGGAACATTTTTATCTTTGCAGTTAAATGAAAGTCCTTCATTCTCTTTAGAAAGCTGTTGCATAAAATGACAAGATAACTTCAATGTGAGTTATGGTGACTTTTGTCATAGTCTGGCTCTCATTCCAGAAGGCCTTAGTTACTGTGACATTTAACATGTTAAATGTACTGTCTACAGAAAGAATTTTGGTTAGAGTGCATTCAGCAAATAAGAACTCACAATTGATTCTGCCTTTAATTAAAAGATAAAATGTTGCCAGAGCAGACTGATCTTAATATTGTGTCACTATAGAAAAATAATATGGTTATTTTTAAAGAGGCTCGTGAAAATGTTTTCTTCTTATTTACATCTGTTTCAGGAATTTTTTAAGAAAGAAATATTTTCAGAAAATTCAGGAAATATGATTAATAGACCTAGGGATTCTTCACTAGTGCTTGTCTTCTCTTACAGCTATAACCGCTGCTGCAGCAGCACACTATTCTGCATTGCATTCCACCATCAGGTTTAACCTTCACTGAAGTTACCAGTGCAAGTGACACCAGGACTAGGACTGCAGATCTGGACCACCATCCAAAGATTCAATTTGTAGCCTCTTTGTGGTGACTATTAATAAAAGGCAGTAACTAACTCAAATCTACAGCAGTGATTTAGGTGATGCAAATGCCTAAGTACAGGCATATGTCCTGAATGCACTAGCAATGAGTTATAGAAACAAGTAAAAAAGGATATTTAGATTAGTGACACTCATGGGTTGGGTTTTTTTTTAAAATAAATGATGAATTATTTTTTTTCTCTCAGTATTTGGCCAGTTTCTCATGGGGCTATTCAAAGTTGATGCATCTTCTAAATTCATCTATGTTGTTATCTATTACGTTGACTTGACAGAAGATCCTACGACTTTTGGGAATGAAAATAATTTGTCTCCCTGATGTTCCAGAGCTGCAGTCAGGCAGCAAACCCTAAATCTCACTGAAAGCCCAACACCTACCTTTATGAATGCTCTTGAGCAAATCTATAGTATGCTTTTATTAAACTGTAATCACCTCCAGAGTCTGGCATTTGCTTCAGCTAGGACTTGTCATCATGTTCCATCAGGTACTTTCTGCTCCCCTAAAAACTGGATTCCTACATGTTTGCTCATCTTCCATCACAATAAATTGTTCACATACTTAATTGGTTTTACAAACTAAGATCTCTTTCTGAAAAATTTACTACCATCCAGAAGGGTGATGTTGACAATATGCCAAGGAATTTCCAAGCTCTTTACTGTTTTGTTAAGGCTGTAAATTGTTAACATTGGAAGAGAAAACAATAGAGTAAAAAATGTAAAGTGAAGTTTGCTTCTATTAATGCAATGGGAAAAGCAAGCAAGATTTTTACATCAGTAAGCTGGGGCTGAGACTTTCTAGCCCAACAAGTTCAGTCCAATGGTGGCTGCAGAATTTTGTTTCAGAAACAGCACTGAGACATGATGTTTCTCTAAGCCTTTAATTTTGCCAGATTCTGGCTGGGCAAACAATAATCCCTGTCAGCTGCAAAGTAAGAAAGTAATGTAGCATTTCCAGTTGAATGATTCAGTACTGTGGAGAGAGTGGAGACCACAGTAATGTCACACATTAGCACCTACAGGGAACTTGACTACAGTAATTTGTTTCACTTTTTTACCAAGGACAGTTTGGGACAGTTAGATTTATGAAGCCATAATAAAATATTGACCATATCAGTGGTAGAATTACATTCATTTCACTTTCTTGCTTTCTCCCTTGTTTTTAGAGCTGTTCAAAATGCCTTCCTATGTATCCACACCTACTGTAAAAGAAACATATTGACTTAAATGGATGATTTATAATGTAATTTATAATACTCTCATAATTTCCAATTATAACATTTCTTCAGAGACTTTATTCAAGTCTCTGCATAAATAAAAGTTACATTATATTTTCCCTTGTACTCCAGAAACTTTTAAGTAGCTTATTTCCAAAAGCCCAGCTTTGTCATCCTGTGAAATGTTCATACCATAGTGGTCCTTTCCCTCCCTGGATTCCCTTCCCTTCCCTGCTGTTTTGCTTCTCTGTTTGTTGCAGTGCCCACCATAAGCAGAGCGGTGCAGCGACCTTTCCATGGGAAGGTGTTCACTCTGCCAGTACCCCACAAAAATAGCAGTCTTGATTTCTGCATTAGAAAGCTGCACTTAATGCCAGTTTCTTCCAGAAGGGAAGGGAAAAGATTGGCTGTGCCTCACAGCAATGCAGTGTGTATCCTGATGTGGAATAGATATTTCCTGACTGTCTGCTTTCTGTACCATACAACCTGTGGTGACAGATACATCCCATGTTAATATAAATCTCAAGTATTTTAGCTTGCTGACCTTGGTGCCTGACCCTAAGATCCCCTCCAGATGGAGGAGCAGCAATCATGCATGGGTCGATAAAAGTGAATGGACCCTTTTGGCCCATAGCTGTGCTATCTTGCATACCACCTCCACCTGAGGAAGGTGAAGAAGTTGTCCCTGCTTCTCACCCAGTGCTGAGTCTTGTGTGCCTCTCTATTAAGGCTCTTGACCTCTACCATGCCCTGGGACATTGGCTGGTTGCAAGGCTGACCCTTTTGCCCCACAGATACCACTGTCTTCTCCCCTGGATTGTTAGCAAAGCTGGAGATGACAGAAGTGGCTCCTTTAGTCATTCGGTGCATGTGACTGGAAGAAATCTCAGATGCATGTGAATATCTGAGCCTGACATTAGAGGTGCAAAAGCAGGTAAATTTTATGTGATAGGAACCCATGACACTTCTGTGGCGTAAGAGTGAAATCCACTGCTTCACGGGCTTCTCTGATGTATGCTCCGAACTAACCTGTCAGCAAGCCATATTTTTTGGCACCTTCAGGATGGGACAGGATGTTCCAGAGCCAAATACAAGAGCATTTGTTGTACAAAATAAGAAAGGCGAAAGAGGTTCATCACAGAAGAAAGAAGTCTGATATGTTTCTGGTGAGAGAGAAGACATTTTTTCTGCAAAGAAAAATTGAACAGGTATGTCAACATTCAGAATGAATTAGAAGAGAGATACAAGCATGCAGAGAATTTCTCAAAGGTCTTCAGTAGTTTAGAAGACAACTGCACAGTTTGCCCGTGTTTTCTCAGGTTATTAGTCCAGCCCTGCTGGTGGGGAAATGCATAAGCACTACTTTAGAAAGTGCAAATACCAAGAAAATGGGGTTGTCTGCTTTCCATTAGTGCTATGGAAAAGAATTACAGTTTTTGTAGCTCTATAATAATATAATAGCTTCATTTAGCTCTTTATGCTAGTTGCTTATCAGATATGTCTAAGACATTATTTGGTTCATTATCATCATCATCCTGGATAGCAATTTATTAGTTTCTTCCGAGTATCTTGCTTTGGAGGAGAGAGAAGACTCCTGTTTTGTCTGTGCAAACCCTTCAGATTGAACAAGAGCAGTCTCAGCCTGCATCCCTTCATATTTATTTATGTGACCTGTCTTGGAATCAGCCACAGCGCATCCCAATTTTCTTCATATTTTTTAAGTTTTCTGGGACTCTTTGCTTTCATTATACCTTTACTTTTTGTCACTTTCCCTCTCAACAAAGAATCATAGAAAGGTTAGAGTTGGAAGCAACCTTAAAGATCATTGAGTTCCAACCCTCCTGCCGTGGGCAAGGACACCTCCGACTAGACCAGGTGGTTGCTCAAAGCCCCATCCAGTCTGGTCTTGAACACCTTCAGGGATGGGACGTCCATAACTTCTCTGGGGAACCTGTTCCAGTGTTTCACCACCTTCACAGTAAAGAATTTGATCTGAATATCTATTCTAAATCTCTTCTTTTTCAATTTAAAACCATTGCCCCTCATCCTATCATTACACTTCCTGATAGAGTCCTTCCTCACGTCTCCTGTAGGCCCCCCTTAGGTACTGGAAGGCTGCTATAAGGTCTCCTCGGAGTCTTCCTTTCTCCAGGCTGTACAACCCTAACTCTCTGAGCCTGTCCTCATAGAGAGGTGCTCCAGCCCTCTGATTATCAACATGAATGTTAAGTTCAAACCTGTAGAGCTCACCCATTTTTCCAGCTGAAGGAAGCTTCAGTTCTGATCACTATAAGCCTTTCTCCATTTATTGAAATATATATTACAGCAAAGCTGAGCAATGAAGAGATTTCAGGGAAAAAGAAATGGGTTTATATCATTGCAGGGATGAGAAATACCCATCACCATTAACAAATCAGCTGGAAACATAGCCTTGGACTTCAACCATTTTCTGTCCCCACTCTTGATAGAGCCTTGCCTTCAACTGTGGCGAGCACACAGAGCAAAGCAATTTACTGAGGACTCCTCCCTCCCTCATCACCGGACAGTTTCTAGTCTGCCCCTTTCCTTGCAGCCAGCTCACACCTTCAAACAAAAAAATCCCATGTGTTACCTCTTGAAATACTGCACACACTGTTAGGTAGGTTGGTCTAAAAATATAGGGATGAATCCTGGCAGTGAGATGAAGATTTGACTGAGTATGAATACATTGGTTTTGCTTCATGTAACAACAAGAATTATATCTTAAATTTTAAATGCAGGATACAGAGATTCAATTTGTCACAGAAACAGGGGAAATAAGAAAGGAATGGAAAATGTCATGGGCTACAATGCCACCCATAAAACAAGGCTGGGCTTTCTTCAAAATCACGTGTCCTGTTCTGGAAATTTGTATCTAAGTAGTAAGCATGCTTAGACGTGAAGTTATTTCATTTTGTGGTATTTCTGCACACAATTCTTTTTACATATAGGTCACCTGAATTTTCACTAGTTTCATCTCTGATCAGCTTTTAGAAATATCTGTCATGACGTTGTGGTCTGAAGGCTTGAAAAGGTCTCTTCAAATTACACCTGACAAGTTTTAGGCATCCAAGTAAAAGCACGCCAATCCTGTGGATTCAGAGAGCTGCACAGCTCCATCCCTCCAGGCAGGTGTTTCTGCTCTTTCCAGCTGAACCACAGACAGATGGAATTTGACAGTGTTTCCCCTTCAGTTGCATCCTAAGGAAAATTAGCTAGCTTTATCTTTTAGTTGACACAGCCACAAATGACAAACTATTGACAGCCAGGGGTATTTTCCCACACTAAAACCACAGATCTGACAGCAAACACTTCTGAAACAAAGGCAATAATAAAGAAGTAAATTTCATGAGTCTGTGAAATTAGAATGTTTTGTAAGAATGCCTGCATTTTTTATCTGTATTATTAACAGCAGATGCAAAGTTAATCATGGTATTGGTACAAAAGATGAAGTTAATAACAGGGAGCCCATAGGGCCTTTTTTCTAATATTGCTATGCCTCAGCTACATTTGAGCTAGACAAGAAAAGAGCTTAATTGCAACTTCACAAATGGTGAGTTCACAAAGCTGTAGTCCAACTACAAAATGAGTGAGTTATTCAAAGATCTTCATAGAGCAAGTCCAGCTTTCTTAAGGATTCTGTGGATTTGAAGTAAGAAGGCCACAGGGGAAAAAATTACAGAAATGAATCTGCAAACTCAGGGAACAAAGGCTGTCAGTAATACCTCTGTGCCTAAGAAATCCACTATTTGGAATACCCATATTAAACAGTCTTAGCATATAGTAGTGTACTGTAATGGAGAATAAATACTCAGCCTGGTTTAAGAGACTGGGATTATAACCTTCATGCTGGCTCTTTCTCTGCCATGGTACCCAGTAATACCATTTCTGCCGTCTGCATTTACAAAATAACATATCTCCTGCAAAATTTCTCTCCTGACCTCCAAGAGTAGAGAAAGGAAAGTTTACATTCTCCTGAGTTTGGAAGCATTTGTGTCACGTATATTTGCTTTTACTACCATCCCAATGTATTTCTCTCTCTTTTTCCTATTTCTTTAGTCCACCTCAATGAAAAATAACAGCTCAGCCTTATTATCACAAGTGTCTATTGACTTGGGGACAAACCTGGCAAGCACAATAATGCTACCTCTTACAATTATTATTTTTTTTCTGACTTCTATAGGTAGATCTCAAATTCAGAATAAGCGTGCAGCTTTGCAAAAGTATTTCAATGTGAAAGTACCTCACCATATGACTATTAAGAAGAAACCAGACTAAAAATGACCCCTAAGTAAATGAGAGCACTTCAAACTACAAACTATCTGGATTTTTCAGTTCAACTTAGCAAATATTTTTCTTTAAATTTGAAACAGGTCTGTTTCTGAAGTACATGCTCATCAACACCTCTGAGGGCATACATTAAAACGTCCAGTTGGTACAGGACTGATAGTCATTGTTTGTTACTTCATGTGTTTCAGAAACTCCACGGAATCTCCTGAAGTCATAGTAGCTTTTCCAGGCCTTCAGTGAAGAAAACTAACCCACCACCGACAATTGCACAGGTCTTCCCCTTCATTAGAAACTGAAGGGTTAATAAGTAGTAGTGCAGAGTCTGTATTGCCAGCTTTCTGCAGATCTAAATTTCATTAGAAATCCATTGAATTGATGTTTTCTTGCTGGATTGCATAAAAATTACTCCTTCAAGAAAGACTTTCTGCTTGCCCACCCTTTCCACGTACTTCCAGTGCAATACATACTGGAACCATTGGTTATGGAGTAAGATCATTACAAAGGTAATTTCTTTCTGCAGCATGACTCGAAGCTATAATAAAACTTTTATTGGATCAATATCTGTTCAAGCATTGAAAGTAGTCATAAATTTTCATGGCATTAACAGAAGTCAGCAATGTGTCACTCAAATGGGTCCAGATGAACAGGGTCTGTGAAACTCTGCTTGACAGTTTCTAAAGCTACTGAAATAATGCAGGTAATTTGGAATAAATGGTTGGGTAGTTATGTCTTGAACTGTAATTTGTACATCAATAAGATCAGAGAATAACTTTCTGCAAAAGACTGACAGGCTTGTTTCTTGGCTGCCACATTGTCCTGTAGCATATTCCTCAGTGAGCTGAATTCTGGCAAATATGCTGCACTACTGAATGAAATACAACATTCTCCCTTTCTTTTGAAGATTGGCACTCTTTCTCAGGAAAAAGCTAAGGGAAAGAAAATACCCAGCAGTTTTTCTCTCAGACTGTTTCATGAGTGTTATTGAGAATTACCCATTAACTTCTTAGCCATTTTTGTCTTACATTTTTAAATGGATTTATGATTTACCAATCAGCTATGAAACAGTGTAAGATTAGATAGAGGGGGTTTTATTATTTTAAATTGCTTGCTTTTAGTTCCACAACATTTTCCTTTAATATGCTTTGTTCCTTTTTTTTTTCTAATGGGCTTTTTTACCTCTATTTAAAAAGAAAATCTCATATGATGACGTGGAAGAAAGAATAATTTAAAAAAATCTCCATCAGAATCTAATTAAGTTATTTAAGTAAGAGTGGTTGTTTGGGCTTTTTTTTTCTACTTGAGTAAATATATTTCTTTGATAGAAGACAATTATAACATTAGTTCACCTTTCAAAAAGCAGGGAATTATTTCTGGATTATGTTATTATTTTTGTTAAGATTTTGGAAATAGTCTGTTTTTAAAAATTATGATAGCCCTTCAAGCTTCTGCTACGTTTTGAGCCTTTTGTTTCTCTGACAGAACAGACACCAGAAGGAAACAGGACTGAACACATAATATGTTACCAGGAGGTTTCATGATATCATCATTTGTCTTCATGTCACAGCAGGGAGACCAGTGCCAGAGCCCATTTTGGATTCTATAAGCGCCACTGGTGTGAGTGTGACCAAGAATCAAATTTGTCCCCGAACACACAAAAAGATAAAACAATTTGACCTTGAGTATCTGTCTTAACAAGCCTGATCTGCACCAGGCCTTCAGAGCATTCTATTGAAATCCTGCATCACATCACACTCTTACATGAGCGTATGCATCCCTTGGTGCTGGTCTGTCATCAGTTCTCCTCACCCTCAGTGTCCACAGAGCAGGGGGTTAATCAAAGCATCTCCCTGTCCCCGTGACCCCATCTGGCAAAGAAGCCTTGGAGGCCATCAATCCATCATTTTGCTCTGGACCAATGTCCATTCGCCACAGACATTTTCTCGCCTCTGCTGAGCTCTATAGAGAGTTTATGCCACCGTAACACGATCCTTAAGCCTCAGGCATATGTATAAAGGCCTAACTTAAGTACTGTCTTATAGAAAGCATAAAGGCATAAAGTGCAATGTGCCAACTTCACCAGGTTGTCTCACTGATTGTTTTCTGCTGAAAAACACGTGAATACTAAACCTAAATTTAGAAACACACAAAACTAAATTTAGAAACGCACGCTTTGAAATGTCAGGAAGATAGTGATATGATCAGCATAAGCTTTGTCCTGTACTTACACACTGATATCAGAACGACAAAACAAAGGATGTTCTCTAATTTTATATCTGGTTATCTGAGCCCAAAGCCTCCTGGTTGATCTAAAGGTTTTTCTGTACAGATTAGATTGAAACGATAGGCTAAATCTTACACATTATATCAGATAAATGCAAAATTAGCTGTGAAAGGCAAATAATTTACTTTAGTATCTCGTGCTATTTATAGAAATGAAACGTCATAGAAGAATCAGTTTGCTTGATTTACCAAGCAGCTCTGTGTGAACTAAAGCTACTCTGAGAGTAATATCAAGTAAGTAAGTTCAGTTAAAGAGAAGGACCACCTTTCTTCCACTGGCATAAAAAATAGTCTCCAGAATATAAGGGACAAAGTTTTGTTTCATCTTTTCAGAAAACCATTTTACTTTAACAGCCTTTTATTTCCCCCCTCTGTTCTCAAAAGCACATTGCTGCTGCTCTTGGAATCGTAACTCAATAACCATGAACCAATTTGTTGAAATGATACCTGTGTAAGGTTTTGTATATCTCACTGCATCTCATATTTGTGAACACCAATTTATTAAACTCATTATTTCCACAGATAAAATTAATTTGAAAGCATGAATAATCAATATTTTAAAAGCTTCTGAAATCCATTCTAACCTGTATACTCAGGTAAAATATTCTTCTCATAGCTGCATGTGAGTGGGGCATCTTTAAATCTTTTCAATATATTTCATAACTTTTAATTAATTGCTAAGACAATCATTTAAAGATAGAACAATAGACTAATTCCTAACACAATGCACTGAAGTGTATGAAAATAAATATGCTGTACTGAATCTTGCATTACATAACATGCTTAATACAAAAATCCATGCCTAGCCTTTTGTGAACTTCAGTAATATTAATTATTTTCTGAATCTAAGAGAAATAGCTGAATTGGGTTAAAAATTATTTTCTTCATTGAAATCAAATATAGAGCCATATATAGGATACTTAAATGTCAAGTAATGAATTAAATGTCTCCCTGCTTTTTCTGTTTTATTATGATGCTTTCTTTAGACAAGAACTAACTTTATTATACAAAAGGTATTTTTATACAGTTTATCATTTAACCAATACATTCTGTTAGAAGCATCAGCACAGATTGCTCTGATCTTAAGAAAGCAATAAAAGGAACAGCTCTTAACAAATAGGAATATAAACAATATTCAGTTGCTATCTCTCCTCCCTCCCTATCTCTGCTATCTTTAAAAGAACAACACAAAATATATTTATGGAGTACCAGGAGTTTAACTGAGATTGGAAAATGATTATGTGCTATAAAACCTGTATCTCTATTAATCCCACAACACCCAGGATACAACAGAGCTATTAATTCTATTTCCCAGGAACATCTTTTGAAGGTGTTTTCTATCTCTTCAGTATCAGGAATCGGAGGACAACAGCCTTTTTGTGGAAATTGTTTCCTCCGTTTCACCAGCTATTTTGTCCTATGTAAGCTCACGTTTCTGTGCTGCTGCTTTGATCCCCTTCACATCACCTGTAAGGTAGTCCTTAACACACAACCTCTTCCTGAGCCAGTTGCAGAAAAATAAATTACAAACTATCTGCACTACTGAGTCTGCAGTGGACACTGATGACCCACCAAACACGTCTATCATGCACAGTATTTTACCAACGATTTCCACCACAGTTGTGGTAACCACACTTCTCCATCAGACTATCTCTACTACCCACCATTGATCAGCCAGTCATCAGCAGTATCATAAAACATACATCTTCAAACAATCATGTACAGATAAGCCATATAGATAAACACATGTCAGTAAAAGCAATTATTTAATTCATGAGAAGAACCAGGATCCTGGGTGCCATGTCATTTCCCATGAGAACAAGCAAGATACCAAAACAATACCTTGAAGTTACCATAATATTTTCTAGCAAAAAGAGATCAGTTTGTCAAATTAATCTCTTCATTCCTCATACTCAAGAGAGACACAAAGTGTCTTCTGAAGATAAGCTTAGGAATTAAGATTCCTGGCCACTGTGCCGTAGGAATCAATGACAAGAAAAAAGCAACAACAACAAATATTACAATCCTTTTCTTTTTCTTCATATTCCCATCTTTAAAATACATAATATGGAGCATGCCTACAAGATCATTAACATTTATATAGGATTGTACTATAATAAAACAGAATGAGTGGTTCCCCTCCTCCAGGCTAACACCTGCTCTTAAGAAGTTGAAGACAGTGTATCAGTAAAGTACAAAGGGACATTTCTCGGAATTTTGGATGATTTATAACATGTCCTAAATAATTTTCATACTGTTTCAGTTCCATAGGAAGCAGTCAAGGAAAAATAGCTATTCATGCATGTGTTTGTTTTCCTTTTCACAGATGGTGATTGCTCAGTGCGATCAGCTGTTTCCCCAACGCAAAGTCATTTTGCAACAGATTCTTATCCTGAACCTCCACTGAAAGATGTGTAAAAGCTATTGAAGAGGTCCTTGAAGGTTTTGGTTTTGTGAAGGCTTACATTTACTCTGTGTTCTTGCAATGAAATAAATTAGACCCACAGGACTGTGACTATCACAGCACTGCCTAGCAGGGTATCAGCCCCTGAAGGAAGAACTTACTCCACGCTTCTCCCTTAAGTGCTGGGTCCTCCTCCACACTGCCTGTGGGCTGCCACCCCGCAGGCTGTGCCAGACACTGGCTAGCTGAGAAATCTTTGGCACAATACAAAACCATTTCAGGGACCATGATAGCTATTAAATAGCACTGACAACCACAGATCTGCACTGATCCATGTTTTATTCCAGTTTCGTTATACTAGATGTAGCCTATGTATCATCCAAACCTATAAAACTAAACCAGGTGTCTGTACTGCTAAGTAATCTTACCCATCCACCTAATGCTGGTGTGCAGAGCTTTGTTGGTTCTTACAGGCCAGTACAGGAATTTCTTCTAATTGCAGGGTGTTTGGAGGACTGGGTAACTAGATGCAGCAAGGCTGTGGTGAAGTACAATGATTTGGTTAGAAGTGAGCAGATTATGACTGACAAGTAAAGGAAGGAAGAAAATGGGGCAGAAAGGAAGGAATGAGATGAGTGTGAAAAAAAGCAAAAGGTCAAAATAAGGAAAGGAATGAAGTGAAAAAGCATGCAAAGGGAGCCAAAAAGAAGAAAAAACACAGGGGGGAATGCAGCTCAAGGGGAATGAGTCGTAAATAAGGCAAGCCTTGAAGCAGAACAGGACGAAAACAATGCATTCAAAAGAGCTGGACCTATGAGCTGAATTTAGTGCTTCTAGTCCCTGAGGTGGGAATAGCCCAGGTTAAGACAGGAAGGGAAGGCAGCCATGGTGAGTTTATCTGTGCTGCTATTCTGATATATGCTGCTGGCAACATCACTCTGTCCTCCATTTTAGAATTATTGCTGAGTCTCTCATTCATAGAATCATAAGATCCTCTACATCAGAAAAGACCCTTAAGATCATCAAGTCCAACTCTATTCATTCCCATCCTTCTCATTGATAGCCATAAAAGGCCAAAAATTGGTATAAGCAGTATGCTTGGCTGCATGCAAGCATCATCCAAAACTGGTGATCCTGTACACAGCAGGGAGGCATTAGAGCATGACCACATAAAAGCCACCTGGGAGCAAGATTTAACATCTGTACTTCTTCCCTGGCCAACCCCATCCTTCTAGAATGGTGTCTCTGGTACATAAACCGCAAGGGCTGTGGTGTCCCAGTTCCCATAGGACCACATAATCTTAGGATGAAATTATGCATTACTTGCTGTTTCCTGAACTTCAAGATGTAGGTGGTGATGCAAGGTGAAGCTTTCCTTCTGCTGCACCACACACAGCCTTTCAGTCCATGCAAATTCACAGGTGTATCCTATGTGTTAGGGCTAAATGGAGGATTCGTTGCTGTTATGCCCTCATCTGGTGCTTTTACTTCCTGCATTGCTCACTTGAGTTTCTGACTAATTATCAAAATTGGCTGCAGGCATGAGTCATGTGCTTTACACAACCTGATTAAGCAGTCAAAAAGGATACAGTGATTTTTCAATAATGCAATTTTTTCTAATTAAGTCCTGGTATTTTTTCTCTACAAGATGTGTCATGAAAAAGTGCCCAATCAGTTTAAAACCCTCCATCCTTGAAAATGGGTCTGCCTCCTACACTGATTTCCATACAGAAAAAAAAAAAAAAAAACACCAAGAAAAAGCAAAAAACAACACACACACAAAACCAAAACAAATCACAGCAATGCAGAGATTTTTTTGCACATTCGTCTTAAATGCAGATATGTTTTGTGCCTTATTTCTAATGCTGTGTAGTCTTGACCTATGTAAAGCAGCTTCTCTTAATTCTTTGCTTTATGAATAACATATGTATTATATCATGGCATATAGAACTGAATATTTTGCTGCAGCTATGGGACTAGTGAAAATTAGAAGCTGTAAGTCAGGGAGAATCATAGCTGAAGCTTTCTTCAAAAGTGAATAATTGGATTCACAATTAAATGTGGATTTAAAGAAAGTGTGCAACTGACTGGAAAATGTGCAACTATAGGGCAGGTGTATATTATAAAAGGAAGCTTCTCTTCTTCATAGGGTTAACTAGAGATGCTTCCTGATGGGCTGAAATCCTGATGCAGCACAATGCCAACACATCAGATAGGGTCCCCAAAGCAGGAAAAGTAGCTAGTTACCTTGCAGGACCCTTTGTCAGAGGAGCCATACTGATCCTGACTCCAAATCTCAAATATTTGAAGTTATTCTAGGTGCCTTTGTGAGTCGGATGAAGTTATAACACCAGGTAGAAGTCTGGTAGCACTGTTTGACTTGTAGCCACCCAACCCACCGCTGGAGGGGAAGTTTGTTGTATGACTGCACTGGTCAACATAAAGCTACCCATAAGGATCAGGTCCTGCAAAAGCCAAGTCTAAACACAGGATTTCAGTTGGAATAAACTCAGAAAGACCTCCATCCTCAACCATGGTGGTGGAACAATAAGAACAATGAACAGTAGTTCACCACAATGAGATCACTTAAGACTCTGCCGGGAAACAGGGAAAGTTTATTTCTGAGACAAGGTGCTCAACAGTTATAGGAATTTGGACAGGTTCACCTGGCTCCCTGCTCTTACTCGCACATTGGCTGAGGCAACAACTCAACTCCCTTTTTGACGCTGGTTCCTTACTGTATCCCATTTAGGTTGTGGTAAGGAATTATTTTGCAAAGTTTTTGCATTTCCTGTGGAGGGAGTAAAAATAGATTTTTACTTGTCGAATACCTTAGTTTTAGGGAGATTTTTGTCCTTTCCTTAAGTAATGGAAATTGGTTATGGAGACAGGATACAGAAAATGAAATGTACAGCTGCTCCTCACAGTATTAAGGTCTCAGAAGAATTTGCCCAGTGTATCTATCTTGTTTATTACCGTTGTCAGATTTGGGGTCAGGAGAGAATTTTCCCCCAGTCGGGATTGTCAGGGTCTATTTTTGCCTTTCTCTAAAGACAAGGGCATGGCCCATTTCTAAAGCTTGCTTGATTTCACTCCAGAAATGCCACATGTTCTTCCCTTTATTTTTTTCCCCAGTAACAGAAAATAGCTGTAGCTTTTAACCTTACACTTTAGGTCTAAGTTGGCTACGGGCTACTGGGAGTGTTTTGTGGCCCCCGCTGAGCAGGAATATGAGGAAGAGATGTTCTATGGGGCTTTTGGACTGAACATCTGATGTATGGTTGCCTGTGACAGGAAGGGAAATTCAGAGCTTGTGTACGATGGTTTATGGTAAATTGTCTTCCTCCAAGTGCCTTGTGTGACACATCTCCATCATAATGTAAGGTGGAATACAGGCCAGCACATGCACATTTGGCCAAAACCAACTATTTTAACTAAAAAGTTGAGTGAGGTCCAGCCCATTTAGAAATCACATCTTTGGGATGGCCTTCAAGCACTTGCATCATAAAAGAGTAAAATACAACTCAGACATCCAACAGAGTTGATGATACCTCACCTGCATGAAAAATGTGACTTATAAACCATCTGTTTTCTTGTCCTGGTCTCTGTGACCCTGAGGCAGGTTCAGGCAGAGCTCTTTTCCTCAAGTGCGTGAAACGTGTGCTCCCCCAGCTTGCAGCACTGCTCTGGTGCCTCTGAAGCAGGAGCCAGTGGCAGCAGGCAGAGCTGCTGGGCAGCTGCCTGAAACATGCAGACAGAGCAGATGAAAGAAGGTGTGAGGCAACATTTGTTGTGCTCAGAAAACAACCAGTTTACAGTAATGTGGCCGTTGTCATGGCATGTTTTGTTCTTTCTTTTCCTTCCCTTTTCCTGAGTGCCATTTATTTCTTCTTGCTTTAGAAAAGGTTCTTCTCCCCACTCATGATTTCCTCAGAGAAAATATGGGAGGGAAGGCAGAGGAAGGCAGCGAGAAAATGCCAGTGAACCGTGGAAGGGCTGGGAGGAGTCGCACCAAATCCTGCTCCCACAGTCACCCGTGTCTTATTGAATTCAACAAACCATCAGGCATGCATTGCTTTTTCTGGTCACTTAGTGTTCATTTAAGTTTGAAATTTAAATCTCAAATGATTGTGAACAAGTTGATTGGGAAAGGCTTCATAATTCCATCAAAAACATAACAACAGAGAAGAGTAAATCAGAGCATATTTTATTAAATGATAACCTGAGGCTACTGACTCCCTATCAAACAATATGTGAATCAGTGGAATGAGCCTCAATGAGCACAACAGAGAGATTTATTAACCAAGGAAATAGTCGTTATCAAGCTACTGGAAAGTTGTCCTGCCACTGAATCTTGTAATGAAATGTTCAAACTTTTAAATTAATTGAAAAGAAAAAGTAACAAACAGAGCAAGCAATCTGCCAAATTCCTGAAAGGCAAGTTGTTAAATGTGCACTTGTGAATGTAAAATACATTATTCCTCCACCTTTCTTTTTTCCTTTGCTGCTTCACCTTTCTTCTGCTTTCTTTGTGATCTTCTTCTCCCACCAGCTCAAACCAATGTCACAAGATGCTCTCACTTTGAAAGGCTGTTGATGGTTGTCCCATGATTCCCAAGGACTCACATGCCACTGCAGGGTTACACTGATCAGGCTGCACACCCTGCAAGCCAGGCACACGTTGAATGGGAGTGCGGAGAGTTACGTACAGATGGAAAAACCACCGTGCCATGCTTCAGTGCCCATCCTCTACTCGAACTAAAACCACCCTGGTTTAGAGTGGCATGTTCTAATAGTGTGAATTAAACAATAACTTAATCCTTCCCTCAGGAGAATTACCTAAGTACATTTATTAGTAGTTTACCCTTCGGCAAAAGGATGATAGCTCTGATAAAAAAAAATAATAAAATCAATGTGAACAAATCTGAGTAACATTCAGTCTCTTATGAGAACATTAACACAAACAACATCAAAAATGCTACAAATAATTTAGATTCTAATTAAGGCCATTAAAGATACACACACTGTATTAAAGCACATCCGAGCGCTTATACCAACACACTTCTAGGTTTCCTCTCTCTGTAGGGAATGTTACCTTTACCTACTCTTGCATAACACCTGCTGCCAGAGCTTATGCAAGGGCAGCCAGAGGCCTAAACAGACTTCAGCTGATGGTATCTTTGTCCCTAATGGAGATGCAAGAAGCACACTGTTCCAGTTTGCTGCTGGCAGGAAAAAGGGCATACCTCGATTTAGATAGACATCTTCCTGTCAGCAGAAGACAAGCTTCCTTCTTGGGAAAAGAAAACTTTCTTTCCTAAACAAGTATTATTTAGTTTTCTATCAGTCCATAGCACTGTGGGAAATGTTTCCATAATACAGACCGTGAATTTTTATTCTCCCTGTGTCAACACAAAGAGGGTTATGCAACCTGATTCCACAAAGCCCAGATGTGAACTAAGCATGGATAATTGCTGATACAGATACTAGAGACAAGCTTGAATAATCTGAGAAGGGAATTTAAAAAAACAAGGCTGGTTGCCAGCTTGGCTAGCAGACACATGTGCCCAGAGCGCTAATGTGACAATGATTACTGTGTGTAAGTGCAGGGCACCAGCAAACCATGTCACCAGTTGGAAAATGTGAGTTATAATACATGCGGCATCACCGTTCATGAAGGCAGCTTTGATGCCTTTGGACTCGGAACACAAAACAGATAACAGGAATGAGACTGATCTCAGTATGCTGATACTCTGTTCCCTTGATATACTGCTGGAGCAAAGCAAGCTGGAGGACTATTTTTAGTGTTAGTTAACCTCTGTGGCTTAGTAGTCATGCTTTCTGGACTGTAAAAGATGCAGACCTTGAAAACAAAGAGCAAATAGGTATTTTGACAGCTGAAGAATTCATTTTTATCCTATCTTGTTTTTAACAGGATTAAGAAGGAAATACTAATGTCTAAATTTGGCTGGTAATCAAGAAATACCTGATTTTTTTCTACTGGCCAAAAAAAAAAAAAAGTAATAGTTCCTTGACTTTGTTGAAAGGGCTCCTCTGATGAATTGTGTTTCATTGTCTAGCGATGTCCTCATCACTGGTATCAAGCAAATGTATGCCCTTATGCAGTCTGGTAGTAAGGAAAAAACTGACAATTTCAGGAAAGTCCAGATTGCTAATGACTACCCAACTCTGTGTTCATTTGTTACATGGTTATGATTTGGCCTTATCATTCTTCTAATCAAATACATTCTGCCCTTGGGCCTGCAAAGAGAGGCTTCCTTCAAGAAGTCCAGGTAGGCCATAGGAGCACCTCCATGTTAGCAACCAAGTGTGATTTACATCTTCAGCAGACGCAAAACCAAATCTAAAAGTATTATATAACTGCTGGAAGAATAAAGGATAGCAAATCTGAAGTTGTCTCTGGCTCAGAAACTGAGTCTCATTTATGTACCCTCACAGCATTGTGAAAAGCAACGAGGATCCTTCCTATTGTTCAAAGAGATTCAGGGCAGCAAGGGCAGCAGGCCAACCCTAAATGACACTCCAGTTATGTAGCACAGCAGCACAGCTGACACAATTGCTGGACAGCTAAAAGGAACCCTTAGGTCCTGAGTCTGGTAAAGGGCAGTGTGAGACCAGGCGCTTAATGGACTGTTAACCCACTCATCACACATATTGACAGCATTTACTTTATTGGAGTTCACGTTATGTATAGGTTTCTGTTCACACAAGGCATTAGGATACATGGGACTTGAGGTTTAACTAGTTATGAATTTTTTCTTAACAGTGATTTTGTCTCTAACCATTATCTCTTAAGCTTTGAATCTGTATCTGAAAATACAGATTTCAGTAGTTCTGCTTTTTTGAGGCACGGAATATACCTTAACTCACTTCTGGTTGTATTCACTCACTATCTTTTGGTTGGAGCATGAAAAGAATTGAAACCATTATCAGTTTTGCTGCAGAGAAAGCAAGCCTCTGACAAGTATTTTATTCCATATTCAGTTTAAAGCATTAACACAACAAATGACTGATAAAAATAAGCAATCCTCCAAAACTGATAGAGGGTCATGTTTACTCATTCTGAGCAGTTTCTTTTTTAACAAAAATACAGTGAGTCTCTCATAACTGCTTTTCTAGATTAGACAGGTCGTCACCATAGTATTTTAAAATAAGTCTTCACTCAGCATGCTATTTCTTTTCATTTCTAATTTTGCTGAGTAGAGCTGTAGTAATTGGACTCCTTTATTCCTCCTCCTCATCTTGGGCCAAACAAATTCAGGTGATTAAAATGAAATGGAGCAAGTAATGGATAAAGCATTAGTATCAGCACAAAAGTCTTGATTTGAATGCCCTCACTGTACAGTGTATCCTTCCCACCATTACAGGAGGGTTTGATGTCTGTTGTTGTACAGAACAACTATGAAATTCAGCTCCTGAGACAAAAATGCTTCAAGCACTGTGTGCATATAATTTATCTGCAATAGGCAATAGCATCCACAAGGTAAGCTAAGGGCCTTTTCAGCTGAGAAATTAGGTGAATTGAACTCTGACAAAGTCTTTAACATGCCCAAAAGGTCCTCTTAGCCCACTCTACAAAAATGATGGATTTTTCTCCCTGTGGTGGAGTTCAGTCTCTTGATGTAAAAGCTCACTCAGAGTGGCACTGGAGAAGTTCTCTTGCACAGGCTTGGATGCCTATGTTTCAGGCAGAGCTTGCCTTCACAAATATTTTGTAAGAGGTTTGTTTATTACAGTGTGTAAGAAAATGTAAAAATAATGGGTTCAGGTTATCCTATGGAGATTTTGCAGGTTTCTGACTACTTGTATTGGATGTTTGAGAGGAAAACAGGCAGCAGCATAAGCATCTGGAGCAGACACCACCACCTTCAGCAGCTCCCCAGGGTGCTCCAGTTGCTGCTCCTGAGCAGTCGCAGCCATCAGTTGGTGAATTAGGAAGTGTCTATAGTAGCAAGATGGGAGTGACACAAATGTCACAGGTCCTTCACCTCTGTGAAGACAAACTGCTCTTGATGTGGCCCCTTGTGTTCCCTTGTGTTATGTACATTTTTTTCCAGAGCTGGCCTGGAGGTCTGAAGACTTGAACATGGAGGGGGATAATCAAAACATGGGAATACTATGATAAAATTCTTCTTTTCTGCTATTTCTTTCTTATTCTTATTTCTCTGTATATCTATGATACTATGATCTCCACTGGATACATGGAATAGTACCTCTATCTCCATATTTATTTCTGTCTCACTTCTTACACACGCACACACAAACCCCCCCCCCAAAAAAATACTTTCCAAAAAAGCTCAAGTCTCAATTTACCACTAGTTTTTTAACCTTAGGAAATGATTCCTTAGGTATTTAGTCTGTTCTTTTGATCCACTAACAGGATCTTTCCAGGACACATGCCAGCTCCTCTTTTTCTGCATTCTCCTACTTGTGAGAGCCCTGTGACCTTGGGTGCTGCAGGACTGAGAGTACTTCTGTGAAAGCTTCACCTTTTTCAAGTACTTTACCAACTCTGGATATCAAATAACATAACAAAGCACCAAAAATAGCACATGTCCCAAATCAGAACCGGCATTTACTTTAAGGCTGAACACAACTAAGCATTTTGGTGACATCCTCTGATAAATGACCATTTTCTTTTGATCCAGTACCTAGAAATTGCAATGAATAACAGTATCATAAGAGGAGTCCTTGCTACTCAAAAGGTTATTTTGTCTGTATTTTATCTATTTGGTTTTCTCCCACAGGAAGAAGTATAAAAACTAATGAGTGTGCATTGTCAGCTGCAAAAAATCCAAGCTCTATTTTTGGATGAGTAGGTCAAAGCTCATCTCCAAAAACTCAAAACATTACACATTATAAATTTATTTCTCACCAAAAAGATACTTGAGAGCTCTAGATGTCTCTCTTTTCCAAAGAAGAAATCCTTAGGTTCCCAAAGGTCTAAGCATGACCAGAAACATCTCAGTGCTGAATGATTTTGTCTTTGAAGCACTGAAAAAAATGCATTTATTCAGTGATCACTAAATATAAAGCTCATAAACATTAATAAGAGCAGGCAGTGAAGCCCAGGTCTCATCACTTCCAAATGAGTGCATAAACCACCAGGATAAAGAACTGTGTCCCTTGCTTTTCATCTCCTGTGCATCCATACACGTGACGTATGGTAATGCTCTGCACATGAACCAATTAAGCAGGAAGGGGGGGCCTGAGAGAAACCTGAAATGCTGCTGTTACAGAACATTTTTGGAAGGCAGTAAAGATGAGATTAAATCCTAATGCACGAAAAAAAAACTAATGGAAATTAACTCCCATGTCCCATTGTCATGCCTGACTTATTAGCCCATAGAGACACATCACCAGTTTGGAGAAAAAGCCCTAGCAATCTGACTGTGTGATGTCTAATGAATCTTGAGTGATGGGAAGTGTCAGAATAAAGGCCCATATATTGCACTAAGATCCACTTCTCTCTGTACATTTCTTCATAATGCAGCTCTGCACTTCTGTGCTGACTCCCCTGGGCTTTTCCTTGCTCCTTAGCCTTTGGAGGTGCTGTATGGGGCAGGCACCCCAGCTCTATGGGGACCATGGGTGCTTCTGCGGGGCCAAGTGGCTAAAAAATAGAGGCTGCAACACGTAGTCCTGTCAGCTCCATTCTGTTTAGTGGATGGAGCTCTCGGGTGTGGACCCTGGATCCTCAGATATTTCAGCACCTCAATGATTTAAGAAGTACTTCTGAGCATTGCCACTAGTTTTGCAATTGTAAAGAAATTTCTCCTCAGGGAAAGAGATAAGTCACCTCACATTTATTTGGGGTGCCATATAAAAGGGGTAAGGGTACAATAATTGCTAGCGCGAGCTTGTTACCATAGAGTAACTAGTTTGTATCACAAAGCCTTGATTTTAGGGTTTTCAATAGAGATTAAAAAAAAAAAAAAGGCTTAGTCACAGCATTATTTGTTTTCCATTTTCAGGGAAAATGAGCAAAGTGAGAACCTTCAGTGCTGCTACCCCTGCAGTCTAAGACTTCAATCTTCAAAACTAATGACTTTCCAAATTTATTATTGCACAGAGAGTTTTCACATTATTGGTTCCAATGAATTTGGAGTTTCTTGGAAAACTCATTGACATTTATCTGCTTCCATCACAAGATAAAGCAAAGGAAATCCAGACTTTGAGGCAATTTTTTTTTTAATATCACTATGGAATGAAAAAATTCTGTCTACTTTCCATGACCTGAATTGTCCATCAGCTATGGAATATATTCAGCTTTTTATTATTGTTTATAATATGATTTTAGGGGAAAATACGTGAACAAGTGTGTAAGATAAGAAAATAATTTAAGCACCTACTTGCTTTTTCCTGTCTTAAGTAAATTTGTCTCAGAAGAGATATAAGGATGTATGCATATATCTATTTTGTATATTAGTATGCATAGCTATACTGTTAATGTTCCATTAATAAATTCATATAATCCAATTGAGTATTATATATCGGTCAGTATTTAGAAGCATAAGAAATTATATTTGAACTTGGCAACATTCTCTGTCCATCCAGATAAGAATGATGGTTCTGTGCCAGGTTAAGCAAACCAAACACATATCACATATTTTCTTAGACTACTTTGCTCTCCAGACTTCGTTAAAATGGGGTTAATATCTATATGTGAGAACAGTGCCCCTTCTTCAGCTCAGCGGAGAGTATGAATATTGCATGGAGACTCAGGGGGTTTTTTGCAAGCATTCAGCTGAGCACTCTCTTGCTGTCCCCACCACAGTGGGGATCTCATCATGCCCATGAAGCTGCCAGCTTCTTCAGAATTCCAGACCGGCTCTGGAAACAGATATAGAGCTGCCAAGTATTTGCACATGGATGCTACCCAGCAGCCAAGCTAAAGGAAGGGCTGAGCCTGTAATTCAAACAAATGCACAGTCACAGCAAAGACCTCTCACTGGCAGCAAACCCAGCTCTGCTCACCCTGCAGCAAGAGGGATGTTTCCAGGACAGCTTCAGTCCCAGCCTCAATGAGGTGAAATGTGGCACTGAACCACCACCTCCTATGGGCTCTTGTGATATTCCAGAAGAGAAGGCCAGAAAGGAAAAGATTAATGTTTGATTTTCCATTCTTTCATTTCAGATGTGCTTCTTACTTTTCCCTCTCTTCTTTTTACTTCCCAAATTAAACTTCTTTGACGTGCAAGGTGGACAGCTTTTATAGCTGTATTACTGAAAGGTTGCTGGTTCAGTTCGTGAAACAATTTTGTATCTCTTGCTGAGGAGGGTACTAATAGCCCTTGTGATAATCAAAGAATAAGGGATCATAAGGAAAGGAATATAAAATATTTCCTATAGCGTACTCTTTTCTTGCCTCAAAAATTGATGAAACTAATGACTTAGTCACTCAGCATTCATAGCCATACCTATGGAGGTGAATTAATACTTCTTTTAATGCCTAGCTTCCATCTGTTACATCTGTTCCCATCTTTTCTGCAGAGGGTTATTAGAATCTATGTTATTACACCTAATTTTACTTTGTTTTCCCTCCAGTTCTTAATTGTCTGGAGTAAGTGAGCCTGAGAACCATAAAAGAGAAATAACCAAGAATGTTTATCTTTGTCTGATAATTCCCTACTAGAATGAATGCATGAGTGCAGCTCTACAAAATCCAGCTGTTTGCTGAACTTTGTGAATGGAAACTTCAGAGTTGTCTTTGGCCCTACATTTGCAAAACATTCCAGAGGGCCCTACGTCATGAGGATGGTGTCTTACATCACATCACCATGGGATCTCCCTTCTTCCTCTCCTAGTCTGTATACCATCAGAATTTAGCTAGTGATCATGAGTTTAATAGCAAAGAGCTCAAATATGTTCACAGCCTCAAGGTCAGTTGAACCTAGAGATTCTATAATGACATTTTTAAGGAGTGAATTATGTTTTACATTCTCCTGTTGTATTAATAAACTGTGCTGTTCTGTGGTTGATATGAGACAATACAGAGGCAGTAAGTGATCTAGCTAAACAAATAATATTATGCATTTTAAATTATTAAAAGGAAAATGTAGCTACTGACATCACTTAAAATGTTATCTCTTACCATATTTTATTTCTATGAGAGGAAGACGTTTTTTATACTCTACTGAAGCAAGCTAGCATAGTTTTCCATTCCTCCAAAACATGACAGTCAATCACTGTGTGGATAACTCTTAAAGCAATGAGTGGTTTTGATTTCCACACTTAAACTGTATGTCATTTTCCAACCAGCTATAAGGTCGAAGACAAAGCACTCTAACTAAGCTTATACTAACGAGATAGGGAGGTGATTATCCCCCTGTACTCAGCACTGGTGAAGCCACACCCTGAGTACCTTGAGATCTCGAGGTGCTAGAGTGAGTGCACAGGAGGGCAGTGAAGCTGGTGAAGGGCCTGGGGCATAAATCTCACGAAGAGCGATGGAAGGAGCTGGGGACTGTTAAGTTTGAGGAAGCGGAGGCTGAGGGGAGACCTCATGACTCTGTACATCTACGTTAAAGGACATTGTAGAGAGGTTGGTGCTGGTCTCTTCTCACAGGTAATTAGCGATAGAACAAGAGGGAATGGCTGCAAGCTGCAGCGGAGTAGGTTTAGGTTTGACATTAGGAAAAAATTCTTCACAGAAAGAGTGGTCAGTCACTGGAATAGGCTGCCCATGGAGGTGGTGGAGTAACCATCCCTGACTGTTTAAGAGTAGATTAGATGTGTTGTTGAGGGATATGGTGTAGGGCATAACTTTGTAGAGTAGGGCTGATAATTGGATTCGATGATCCCAAGGGTCTCTTCCAACCTAAATGATTCTATGATTCTATGAGATCAGCTCAGAGGTAGGACACTGTAAATGTTCAGATTCACTCCTGGGCTCTGTTTACAGCATTGCAAAGAGTAAGCATTGGAAAGAAATACTGCAGATGTTCTAGCTCCTGAAACCCAGGTAAGATAATCAGACCCCTACTGCATGTACAAATGTATGAAAAGCAATAACTATTCTACACTTTTGCTCCAGTTTGGGTGTCCTTCCAAAATTTTTTACAGGCCATTTACCATTCACAAGCAAAACTAAGAAACATAAAACACTGTCAGGCACAACTAAAAGGATAACACTTGTGAGCTGAATCCAAACAAGGGACGTTTCCTCATTAACCTCAGACATCTAAACAAAAAACTCAGATCTTTATAGCACTTCTGTCAGCTTTTGACAAGCCAGAAGCACATGTGTTCATCGGGGAGTTGTTAGGGAAAGCACCAGTCACTTGGTATTGCTAGTGCCTTAATTGAACCTCCCAGCCAGCTTTAGGAAGAAAAACAAATTCCTTGTCATTTTTTTTAAAATAGAGGAGTTTAATATGTCTTTTTTTTAACTCCAGCAAAGAGTTCAGCACTGCTAGTCTCATAGGAAAAGAAAAGAGGAGAAAATTTTATGCAAGTGCTTGTGACTTGAAAGGTTAAAGAGCAGGGAAAGCACACAAACACTATGATGTTGCCTGAACACTTCCCATTTGCTGTATCCAGCAGACGGATTTTGTGAATTCCAGTTCATGGACATTTACAGCCAGGTTTCAGAGTGCTGTGTTGTGAGTCCTGCTAGGTGTCTACAGAGCTAAAAGATACTGTGGTATGACACATTGCAACACCCGGATCCTCTCTATGGATTCTCAGCAACTTGTGTTGTACACTCTCAGTGGTTCAATGGTTTTACCTGTGCAACACAAAACCCCTGGTGTAGGAATGTCTTTCCTACATGCTTTCTCGCAGAGTTCTTTCCATCAGTCTCTGTTCTCTGTGTCCAACTGCTCCTGTCTCCTCTATGGTCTGGGCACTGGTTAGGCTTACTAGCAACCTTAAGATGTGCTTATTGTGAAGCAGTCATGTATGTAATTTTCCCAATAGTTAGTTCAGCTTAGGAGTCTATCTTACTAGAGAATCACAGCAAGGCTGAGAAGGCCATAGTATGTCTTGTTGGGAAAAGTATGGGAAAAATATGAGAAAGTTTCTTGTTGATGAAGAGACAATAATGAATGTGGGAAATACATTTAATTTCTACTTTTATTGTTGTTAACTAGTTTGATAGATCTGGTTTGACTGTGTGAACTAGGCTGACTGGTCCAATATACACTCAGTAAGAAGTGTCTTCTCACTTTCTTCTTGGAAGAAACCACCATTAGGGGAGCAATGCTAGGCCTCTAAGAGCCCAAATACAACTGGGCTAGGACATCCCTTCCATAAAGAACCAAACATATAAAGGTTGTTTCCCACAAAGGAAATCAGTTGCCACAGAAGGGTAGGGAAGGTACAAGAGAAACTTGAAAGGGCATCGTGAGAACTGGGGAAACAAAACTGAGGCAGGACTGCATTCAGAATACTTTTCAGCTTTCAAGGACAAGCCAGGAGCCTAACTAGATCTCTGGATCTGGGCCTTAGAGCATTGAAAACAAAGGTGAGGAAGCAGATAGGATTGTAAGTGGACAAGTTGAATAAAGAAGCCTTATTTTGATGTAGAATATGCAAGAGCATGCTTGCAGGCAGTGGGACAGGAGCCAGCAGAGTTGAAGGTGAGGCTGAGGCAATGAGAACAGAAGTAAAGGAGGAAAGGAAACTTGAGATCACAGAGACAGAGGTAGTGAAAGGCAGATAATAGTTCTCAGACCTCAGAACTGGAGACAAGCTATGACAGGGAATGGGAAATAAATGGTGAGACAGCAAATGGATGGAGAGAGCAGAAACTCTAGTTGGAGTTGTTTGTCTAAAATATGGTGAAGAAGTATGAGGGGGAGGCAATACACTCTAGCAGCAATGATGTGAATATTGGCAAAGAAAACTGTAAAGTCACTCGTGTCAGATAAGTTACTGCCTTATAACTTACAGTATCAAAATATAATCTCTATCATTAGAAATAACAGTGGAAAACAATTTACCTCTGAATATCTAACAATCAAATTCATTCTTCAAGAATATATGCCCAAAAACATTTACCAACTCAATGAATTGCAAAGTTTTTCTGCCATTTGGAAAGAATGAAATTACCTGAAATATAAAATTTACCGCTTGACTGACAATACTTGCAGCACTTTTTACAATTTTCCAATTGCTATACATTTTTACATCATTTCAGCATTAAATGTTAGTTTCAAGGGGAAGGGGTCAGCTGCACTCAGAAAAGGGGAAGGGATCGTACAGACAGTGCACTGTTGACCTACACATCAGATTGGATTGTGGTAAAGGAGAAGCAGAAGAAAGACTAAATGAGATTTTTTTCCTCCATAAGTAAAAACTATTCCTCAAAGTCCATTAAATGAAACTATTTTTGAAAAACTTTACAGAAAAATAGGTTTAAGATATTTATGGCCAAATTCAAAACCCAAATTTTTCAAAATAATTACTATTTATTTGGGAAAAGGGTATATTTTCTCTTAAAGAAGGAGGTGGATTTTCAGGCAGCACTATGTAATCAATTCTGGGGAAGAGGGGAAAAAATAAATGTCTTTCTGGAGTTATCATATCCAAAATCATCCATTTCTACCAAATGCCCTAGGGTCCCAGGTGAAGGCTATGGCCTCAGAGAAGGATGCATGCAGGCTGCACTCAGTCAACCACACACTGGGTTATTGAGATGCAGCCTGACAAAACTTGTCACCTACAGAGTGACAGCACTGCCCAAGAATTGGACTTTTCACTGGGGATGGAGCCTAATTCCCATCGTTCCCTGCTCCTGGGGCTTCTTCCCCAGCAAAACAAACCTCCACAAACACAGAAACCTACTTCAAGCCTTCTCAGCACTCTGCAGGTCTTTGGCTTCATTGGCATGGACATGCCATCTTTGAGGCTAAATTGTCACACACAAAGCTGCATTATTTTCTAAGTAATCCTCCTCTGCTTTGAAGCCCCTCTAAGAATGGAAAAATTCTCTGACTATGATAAAACACCAGCAAGCTGGATTAGCTTTGTTGTAGACATTTTATTAATGGGAATAAGTAATACACTCCTATTCATTGCCCATACACATGTCCAACAGTGGTTCAGGAGGATTTCAGAAATAAGGAGATGCAGCTGTGCAGGCAAATTACCTCATTTTAAGGGAGAGGCTTCAGCCTGTCTCAGATTTCAGGAGAGTAGCAAAGCTGTTGTGGTTATTTATAGAATCATAGAATTAGAATCATAGAATTGTCTAGGTTGGAAGGGACCTTTAAGATCATCTAGTCCAACCATCAATCTAACTCTGATTAAAAAAAAAAAATAAACCCCAAACCACACACACACACCCCATCACTAAACCCTGTCACTAAGCACTATGTCAACTCGTTTTTTGAATACCTCCAGGGATGGTGCCCCAACCACTCAACCACTTCCACGAAGGGAAAAAAACCCCCACAGGTCTGTAGGCTCCACCTGATATTTACATGCAGAGGTTTCAGATGGCAGTCTCTCTCATGACGCATTGAGGTTTATTTCCCATTCAGGAATTGATACAGGCAGCTCATTGAAATTGTAGGATACCACAACAGACAGATTACGTTTAGGTATGATTTGAGCAGGAATCTCTTTTAGATTGGATTCTGTGATCAGAGATGAGCTGAAGACATGTATTCCCACACACCAGGAGGAAACCCAAGGGCTTCTTTATGNTTAGGATGTTAGTAGATGACTGGGTGATTTTGAAAATCCCATAACCTTCTTGTCGGCATTCAGTCTAAATATCTCATTACAAACCCAGGCACAAATGTGCACGTCTGTCTTGAGAAATTCACTGTGACATGAAGTCATGCCACCCTTACCAAGATGAAGTTCTTTTGATAAATGTGTTCCTAACAGGGCAGCTTCCTTCAGGAGAATGACCTCAGGGCCAAAGGATGGTATCATCCCCAGACCATGGCGCTGCACCAGAGCTCAGTGCAACCTCCTGCCTGAGACCCCCCTCCTGACGTTTGCTAGGGGGTGACTGCCCAGTGCTGCCTCACACTCGGCACGCTTCCCAGTGACGCTCAGGCTTAAAACTCACTCAGGCACTTCAGAAAACCTAATGTCCTGTTCTTGGTCCATTAATATTCAAATTGTAATGCTTGTAAATGCTTTTGAAAACATGCAGTTCTCTTTTCTTTGTATTTGAGTCTTTGAGGACAGCAATTTATCCACTGACTTGAGGTACAAACTTCACTTCCTTCAAAGAAAGTTACATCAATACAAAAAAGAGGGATCTCTCTTCTCCTTCTCCTAACTGCATTTACCCAAAGAAATGCCTGTTTCCAGGCATGGAAGCATTTAAACTTCTCAGTTTAATGGATGTCAATTTATTTCTTTTTTTTTTTTTCTTAATATGAGAAAACCAACTATTTTTTGCCCTTTATTCCCTCATAAAATATTAACTGTGCTTCTCTGACCTTTTACCAAAAAAAGATAATCACTAATTAAAAAAAAAACCCAGCAGACACTTCACATGGAAGTTTTGAACACAAACTTCTAAAATCTGGTGAAATTATAAACCATTTAAAGGAACATTAGCAGCTTAAAGCATAAATTGGGTTTTGCCAGATCCAGAGTCATGGCCCCAAATGAGACCATGACAGCCATGTTTAGCTTCCAAGAGCTAAACAGAAATATAACTCTTGGAGGACAAAAGCTAGATAAAAGCAAGTCTTACATGCAGAAGATCCATCTTGCTCCCAGGAAAGATGGGGATCCATGTTAAAAAGCAGAGTTCCCATGGATAGGAAAAAAGAAAAAAAGAAAAAACAAAACAAACAAAAAAAACCCCAAAACAAAACAAAAAACCACACGTGAGAAATGTATCAGGTTTGACATAATCTAGGGATTAAAACACTGGATGTGAAATCCTGTCTCCTGTCAGGTTGGATATTAACTTCAGTGACTCGAGGCTTCATACTGCATCTGCACCACAAGGTAGGGAAATAAAAGCATCTGCTCCATTCCTTGAACTGTTCTCTTTCAAGCTGTGTTTTGTTTGCTTCTGCTTTGATCTTTGCATCAATTGTATGTTCAATGGAAGCTGCTTCTCTTTTGTTTCATTTCATAATCAGCGGTACCCAGTCACTGCAGGGCTCAGCAGAGAGGGAGAGAGCAAGGTCGGCAGCTGGGTGCCTGCTCCTTCTAGGCTCTGCAGAGAGCTCAGAAAAGCTTTTGAGGCTGCCATAGCCATGTGGAGTAAAGATAAACGTTAGGCAACTCTTATCGTAGAGAAAGAAGCTTGAGGAGATTATGGAGAACAAGCAACATAACACCGCACTACTTCAGAAAATACAAACCAAAAGCGCAGCTCCCGGTACAAGAAAGCCCCTGTTGTTGTGGGGTGTTGCAGGCAGCACAGGAGCTGTACTATCATCTTGTACCACCTTGCGCTGAAGAAATGCAAGGCTATGAGTCCCAGCTACCCTTACACAGAGCCGCAGGGTGCCTGGGAGCTCCACAGGAGGGAGGGCACTACAACAAGAAGGTATTTAGAGCTATACACCGTCTCTTCCCAGGGCTGCCAACATGCAAGAGGTGGGTAGCACCCATGGCCAGGGTGTGCTGAAGGTCTGCACCTCCCAAGACCCCAGAAGCAGCTGGGGTGAGGTGCTGGTGCCTGCACACAGATGGATGGTGCTATTCGAGGTCAAGCCTACTCATCAGGAAAAGCCTGTAGACAATAACGGTGATTGGTGCAATGATTTTCCTAAGACAACAATTGCAGCCCACTTGCCAGAGGCCATTCAAAAGCAGCATAGGGCCACTTTGTTATGGTTTAAGGTAATGGCCAAGATGGCTCAGGGAAGGGTTTGTGCCTACATGAGTGGGAGCCTAAGTGAACTCTGGCTTCTGAAAGTCACTGAGAGCTTGCTGTGCTCTGCTACAGATCCCAGTCCTACCACAGTGACCTTATTATTAATAACACTGGCTAAAATGTCCCAATCGCTATTTAGTCATCTCATGATAATGAGCCTAAGTAGGCAATCTGGTATTTACCCAAAGCTCCTACTGATTTCAGTGGCAGCTGGGATTGCTCAGCAGCTCTGAAAATCAGGCTACTTATATTTAGCTATTTAAATATGGAGCTGGGAACCTAATTTTAGATGCTTAAATTTGAAAATTTTGGCCCTAATATTCTATATCAATTCTTCAATATTTTGAGGAAAATAAGAATATTATGAATAAATTGTGAGATTATGCATTTATTCTCAAAATATTACATTCAAATATCTCTTTGATGAGTTCTTAAAATATCTGTAACTTCCAAACAAGTGTATAATACTTTAACCGTGTACAACTGGTTATATTAAGAAAAAAAAAGTGCAGCATGCAAAGGTTTTATTCACCAGGTTTGATTTAAGAAAGATGTCTTTTATTTTCTGAAGAATAAAAGTTTGACCAGGACTCCAGGCAATGGAAGCATTTCCATTGACTTTCAGAAAAGAAATGTAGGACTGTGATTTTTTTCTCAGAAGATACCAGTCATACTGTGATGCATGTGATTTATTTAATTATATTTTCCTCTGATAACTTAATTATATTATACTTTGGAAAGTACTTTTACTGCAATAATTCACCTGAATTGTTGAAGCCCACTTCTTCACCCCTGCAGCTTCAAAGAGATTTCATATAAAAATACTGAAGGAGGGATACCCTTCATTAAATGAATCAGCTGTGCTTCAGTACAATTTTCATTTGATTGTGCTTCAAAACTGGAGTACAAAAATTCATGCTTTTTCTTGATTTTTTCCTTAATAAATTAATGCAAAGTATGACAACTTCCAAAAAAGTGGTCCCATTGAAGAAATATTTTATCTATGTGGCTGGAACATCTCACCTGGCCAAACAGACACATGACTCACCTAAAAGCCTCTGAGCTTTTGTGGCTTTTGAGAGGGAGCTATGGCAGTGCAAAAACATTTTACCACCTCTTGGTACTCTGCCAGCGGTCCCCACCGTAGCAGCTGATGGGACAGTGTACATGGACCCTACCTGCTGGACCAACAGCCTGAGTGACTGTGCCAGGACACCATCTGCTTTACCGATCATGTGCATGGACAACTTTTGCTTTAGTTACTGTGTACATGGACCCTATATGCTTTAATGAGAAATCAAGCAGCTCAGCTTAAGCTTTTTATGACTAGCAGTTAAACCCAGGCAGCCTTTCAGCCAAAGGGGAGAGGGGTCCCCATCGCTATGCTCTCTGCTCTGCTGGGGGCAGCTGGGGTGCCTAACCTCCAACAGACTATGGTAACATGCAGTCCCCGGGCCGTAAGGTTTTAAACCACCACAGCTGCTCAGTAAGTAAACATATTGTACTGATGCCTTTAGTAAAAGAACAGCCACTACCAAAAGAGCAATCAGAAGCTTTATACTTTTTTCCTTTGGTCTTTCTTCCTCTTTCAAATTTGCTATTCCCTCTACAGGGATTGTTGCTTCTTTTTCTTTTTCTTTTTCTTTTTCTTTTTCTTTTTCTTTTTCTTTTTCTTTTTCTTTTTCTTTTTTCTCCCATGACAACTTATCAATTAGCAATTTTTTTTCTCCAGGACCTTCACCTTCTTCTTCTCCTTGTAAAAGACATTTCCATTTCCTCATATAAGACTGATCCTTCCTCTTATTCATCTAAGTCTGAGATTACTGTAGAGCTTTCTTATGCAATGTACATGAAAGCCACCCTCTCTGCCTGAACTTCTTTGAAAGTCCTAAATTTGCAGGCAGAGACTACCCTGGCTGTAAATCCCTGGGTATCTTTGTAAACTGAATGCTGATCAGAGCCTTTCATGGAGCCCTGGATATATGCTCAGTCACACAGTAGCACTAGTGCAAATGGTGCACGTATCCAGAAGGGGAGCGTGACACAGGGGGAGGGATGAGCTGGGAACTGAGGGAGAGAGGCAGAGAGGTGGTCTGTATATTAAGAGCCTTGGTTGTCCATTCGAAGAAGCAGAGTAGCCCAAAGGCATCTTGTGAGATGGAAAGGAAGAAAAGCATAAATGGGATGAGTCAGGCAAAGACACATTTCAGCTATATCTATATATACAAATATACATGGATCTTTACCCAAACTAAACTGAGGATCCTCAGTTGTTCCCCAGTTACTCCAATTACCAAGTGTCCATTTCCAAGGTCACATTTCAAAGAAATATTTAATATATTAAATATTGGTGGAGCAGTCAGAGATGAGTTTACATTTCAACCTTAACTAAAGTTTATCCCTCAACATAGAGTTTTTTGAGGAAGCTGAGCTTTTTATTAGCAGCTCTACAATTTTTGACACACAGAATACTTTTCATTTTCTTTTTCTAACTGCCTCTTCTCCTTCACTTTCTTTCTCATGTTTTCTGCTTTGGAATTGTTCTGACACTAATTTCTTTAACATCTCTGGCCTCTCTGCTTAGCATATTTAAGAGATAAACTCCATATAAATTTGGCACAGGAAGTAAAGTTATACAAAAGCAGTTTATGCTGAAATCAAACTGGAAGAGGTACAGATAGCATGCTCATATTTTTCACTGAGAACATGCAGAACAATTAGGAAGGGGCATGCAACTGTTTCCCAAACGTACCAAATACAGAATTACCAACAGCAGAAAGCAGTATGAGTATTTCTTCTGTTACTCTTTTAATCATGGAAATAAACATCTTATTTTGTATGTCTGTTCTTTTTTGTTCAAATATATATTTAATGAATATGTATGGCCGTGTATTTCAATGAAAAAAAGCAGAATTCATGTGAAACTGCTCTACTTGGATGGGTGTATATGCTATTTTTTATGGGGAATAGACAAATACACAGTATGAGATGGTTTGCGTTGTAGGTCCATATGACGACAACACTTTTGGAGAGGGAAGATAACAGGATAAGACTTCTGGCTGCCCACAGGAATGAAATCAGTAGCAGACCTGCAGATTCCTTGTACTGGAGCTATGGGACTACTCAAAGGCCACAATTTTTCCTTTTCTATTTACGGAGAGTCAAAAGTCATCCACTTAGCTACTCTCTACAGTATTTTCTGCCTCCTCCAAGCTGCCAGACAGCAGCAAACTGCCAGTAGGATAAGTGACAAGAGTATTCATTTCCTTGACCTTAGGCCAAGATTACAAACTCAGCCTACAGTTCCCCAGATGTGCCCATTGCAGTCACAGAGCTTCAGTTGTTTTCGACTCACAAAGTGCTGCAAGTTCAGCAAGTGCTGACCTGCCCTTCATCCACCTCTGCATCTCTACCAGCTCTGATCAAAGTCTTATTCCTACCCCACTCCACTCCAACATAAAGATGAACAAGTGGAAGCCCACAGAACAGCTCCATTTGGTATTGCTATGCTGAGCATGTGTGAAGCTGTAGTCTCATCTCTCCGGTATTGCCTGTAGAGGTACTCAGTAAGCAATACTGGATTCCATGAGCTGGTCACTAGCCTGTGGTGTCTTTCAATTCAAGTCTGGTCAGGTCCTGAATGAGTGAGGATAATAATAACCTGGTATGGTATCTAAAAGTGCAGAAGCATCTGTTGTTAAACATCAGCTCTACATCCCAGAGGGGTCAACAGGGTTTTATCCTAGTAGAAAAAAAATACCACTAGGTATATAGGGACATATGAGTGTGCAGAGATGCCTAATTTTTATTTGGGAACAGGATTATCAGAAAAGTCCAGCTCTCACTCTGCTTCTGAAACAACCTTTAAACCTTCCTGTTTGCAGAGAAGCCTCTTAAAACAAGCAAGCAGAAATGTTAATTGCAACCACCAAACCTCCAAAAATAATTTTTTCAGTGAAAAATTACTTGAGACCATTCCTTCTTTTATCTTCCAGCAAGCAATACACAGAAGAATTCAGATTGTAGCCCTTGATGCCAGAGCAGGAGCAGGGCTAGGTAGTATCCTGCCTGCCTTTGCTGCCTACCCCAGCAGAGCTTGCCTTAAAAAGTTTCAGAGGTGTTTTGGCACAGGCAGTGTTTCTGTGGGAGAAGATGAGAGCAGGGCTGGGGCAGTACTATCCTTTCAGAGATTTCTAGCCAGCAGCAAAGTTTCATCCCATCAGCTGTTCCTCCTTGGAACGAAAAGAGGATGGTTTGCTGACAAGCCAAATGACGGCTGCGGTGGCTGCTGCCTGAAGCCCTTACAATGGGATTGATTGTATGCGGTGAAAAGGGTTTGAATGTGAGCAGATAGGAGTGAAGTTTTAGCCTTTCTGCTATTGAAACAGCAGCTAGTGAGGAGCAGCTGTGGTTATCTAAAAACACTCGTGCATGGAAGAACAATTTTTCTTCCAAAATCTGAAAGAAAGTCTAATGATGAATCATAGGCTGGGCTATAAATAAAACATGACTATGGATTTGCAGACTCAGAAACATACTCATTAGAGAATGTTGTTTTTAGGGCCAAATTGCCTCATTTTTAATTTTTTTAATCTATCAGAATCATTTTGGAATAATTACTTCCATGATGTCAAATCCTTTGTAATGCACAGTGGAGTCTATTGCGGACATGGGACAAGCTTTAAGGTTAAGCAAATGAGCTTGGCTAAATATCTGCTAATCAGCATGACTCACCAGCCTGATACACATTCACGAGTTTACATCCTCTTTCTATAGATAATAAATGAGGGAAGGGAAGAACTGCCAGTCTTCAACCTTCCTTGTGCTGAGCTGAACGGTTTCCTGAGCTTCATCTTCCACACTGAAAGGTCAAAGATGCTTTCTGTGTTTGGTGGAGAATAAAGAGTAGGAAAGAAGTTAACAATACACTAATGACTACTACTACTAGTAATAAATATTGGTAGTTCTAGTATAGCAAGAGCACACATTCTTGCTACAGAATACAAAATGATCCCAGAAAACCTCTGAAACATTTGTGAAGAATGATACAAATTGGGATGGATGGAACCTGAAATTCATCAGACCTTGTGGGATTGGTACCCAGATGGTAAATGCCTGAAATCTCATCTGCTTCATGCATGTTAGTCTTACATGAGGCTCAGAAGCATGCAAGTCAGAAAGAGTTTAATAATGTTTGAAGACAGGCCTTGAATACTGTGTTACACCATAATTTGTATAGACATCTTTTTGACTTCAAGGTTGTTCTGAATTCTGAAGGGCAGTATATAGGTCCGGCTATCAGTGTTTTTTCAGGTCCTACTGAACCATAAGATGGTTGTAAATAATGAGCAATGTATTCAAATATCACATTTTGTTTGAAAGTACAAATTTAAGCCTGAAAATAAAGTTCAGTTGGTTCTCAATTTGTTTGGTATTCCAGTCATATGTTTACTGGTTCAATCAATTTTAGCTTATAGCAGTAAAAGCACAACATTTTATCAAATTATCAGCCTTTCCTGTGTTTATGCAGGTGAGCACAAGTACAATTTTTTTTCCTGAAAAGTTCTTTAATGTCATACTCAACCTTTCATCTTTTCCTGGTTCCAAAGATTACAATGTCTTGTAGTTAAACTGAATGGAAAATGTGGATTTCCACAAAAGTGTTAATATATAAGCTATGTAAATTTAGTTGGCCATTCCACTGAATGTGCTCTACACGTTAATTTAGTTAAGAAGTATTTAAACTGGGTTCTTTTTATTGCTACATTTTCTTTGCTTTTATTGCATTTTAAAACTGTGAAACATTTTTCAACACTTCACATGTCAAAAGTAAATGAAATTGTCTGAACTTGTCAGCTGCCTCTAGCAATTAAACTTCCATTAAAATGAAGATATTTCATATCAATATGTTCACTTTCTTGGTTTTCAGACATCACAGCCACACTACACTTCATTTCAAAGGGCATGGAGATTTTCTGGTTTGAAATTAAGGGCGTAACTATCTTTTGAGTTTTCTTCATAGATAAAATTGGCTTCTTCCCAGTTCTCCCCCTACCATAAGACTGCCGGGCAAGCTTCCTCCTGCTCAGGCAGTGTAATCCCTGCGTCACGGCAGGTAATACATTCTCAGCTACAACCTTTCCTTTATGCCTGGAATATCTCTGTTGAGAAGAGCTTGCAGCTCAGAAGCAGTAACCAGTGCATGAGCTGAATGCTTAAGCTCCTCTGAGGGATGAAAAGGCAAGGGATGTGCTTGTTCTGAATCAGAAGTCTGCTGTACCTAGATGGTCTTCCTACCGTATTAGAGAAATTTCATGTCCTCAGCTGCCTTTCCCCACACTGACATGAACTTTTTGGTACTGCAGGACTCTGTTGCTCGTCAGTGCTAAAACAGGATGGAGAACAAAATGAACAGGCTTCTTCAGTGACCGAGTTATTGCTGGGTAGTTGGCCAGCTGCAGTAATTGCAACTTTCTCTTAGTTGGATATTAAATTTGGCTGTTTGTGAAAGCTGTTTGACTGGAAATTGGATGTCTCATTTTTCCTCTTCTTCTTTTCTATTTATTCAAGCCCTCACACAGAGAGATTCTTAATTCCCTGATAAATTGATGTTTCTTCATCTCTCTCACTCTCTTTCTGATTATTTGCACCTACTACCAGAAGCTGATGGCATAAAACTGCTTATGTTGTCATCTGAACCATAAGTGAGATATATAGCATACACTCTCTGAGTCAAAAAATCCAGGTTTTGCTCCACTGGGATCCTATACAGCATTCAGATTCAATCTACTAGCTTGCCATATGGATTAGCCCTGCTTAAAGAGATGCCATCTGTCTACTTATATGCAGACATGTGTTCATACTTTCTATTTTAAGTGTTTTTTCCCAATTTTTAATGTTTCTCTTTCAGCATTGGATTGGTCACCTGATCAGTTATAGTAGGTTTTATGAATTAGTCAGACACCGCGTGTGTTTTGCCAAGAAAATCCTGCTGCATACTGATGGCAGAAAACCCTTTCTGAACGCGCAGCCAGCTATCACCCCTCTGTCTCCTAAACCACCCTGTGACTGCCAGGTACTAGGCCCCAGGAGATCAGAGCAAAGCAGAGGGAAAGGAGGCTGCTACATTTGGCTCCTGGTAATGCTGGGAGGTCTGTGTGGGTCTCCCCATGCTGAGTCCTTGGGGTATCCCTAGAAGGTAGGACTCCATAGTCAAGTGCTGCCTGCTGGCACCCACACGGCTCATACACTGAGACTCCACAGGGTCAGGACAGTGACCAGCAATCCTGGTTTAGGTGAGTCAGGAGTCAGTTCTCATGGAGGTGGGTCAGGAGAAGAGCAAATTATTATTTAGGTTCAGAATTCATGTCACATGAGTCAAAGCAAGTATTTTGTAGGTGGAAAGGGGAAGCCTTTGTCTCCTACAGTTATGAGAATTTTTTTTAATAAATAAATGTATAAATTTATTCCCTATTTTTTACAAATTCTATTAGAGGAATTTTTTATTCAGTAGTAAATTACTTTCAGATCACTGAAATGAATAAAGTGACGAGTGATCCAACAGCATGGATTGGTTTGACATCTTAAAGACACAAGACACACCTCTCAGTACTGAGTTTTCCCTTGAATAAAATCCCAGGCTCACTCACCTCTACTGTGAAACTCACAATGATTTCAAAAGGCACCAGTATTTTACCTGATATTTCATCAAAATTTACCAGACAAAGTGCTGGCATTTTACTGTTGTAAAAGTATTTTTTAACTGTTTCCACATATCCTGTGACAGAATTTCTATTAAGCTGCAGGCTGAGCAGGACTTCTTAATAGGGTTTATGGCAGGTCTTTCATACTTTTTTCATGTTTTTAGAGAATAGACTGTGAACTGGGACTTTTCATTTTCTCAGTCAGTTTTGGAGGAGGCAGTCAATGGAAGAAATGATGATGACACAAACTGCGAGATGATTAAATGGTGAAGGACAGCATTTGGCTTGACAGACATGGTTCACTGCCATCAGCAGAAAGATGAAAGGCAGGATAACTACTGTAAAGAGCAAAACCTAGGTTGGAGGCACACAGAAAGCAGCACTACAAAGATCCCTAAGGATCAAAGACATATACTGAGCAAGAATGGCAACTTATTTAAAAAAATCCAGCCAGATTTCTTCAGTGAGAAACTATAAATAAAAACACACGTATACTTGTCTCTTAACAGCTACATAAGCAAACTTAAAACTTTGGAAATTGTCTGAAAACATCCATATTGCACTGAATTTTAAGTAACTCGCTTTTGAACGTGGTCAATTACTCCAGAGGACAGCAGAGCTATTAGAATAATGGTGGGTAAGTAACAGGATATCAATTGTCTTTTTCGGATGAACACAGATTTACCAACGTAGTAGCTGAGATCTTTATGAACAGAACATGGAACAGACACAAAATATCCACTGGAAGGTTTAAATGTTGAACCTAACTTCAGGTCTTTTTATTAAAATGATGACTTTCTGACCCACCTAAACCAAGTTAAATCTTTAGCTGATGTAGCAGCTTGAAATTACTAGAAGAAAGTCAACAAACTGTTCTTTATTTTGAATTTCAGGTGTTTTCCCCCAAATGTTTGAATTTTGCAACCATCATTTCAAATGTCTTAAGGACTCAAACAATTTCGTAAAAATTCTAGGTTTGTAATTCTAGGTTGTAATTTAGGGGGGGGGAACTATGTACAGATGCATATATTGCTTTGTTACCATCCCTTTGAATTATTGTGTTTGTAGTGTCTTGTTAAGTCTTTCAGAAACAGATAAACCAGAGATCTAGCATGTTGGTGTTCAGATGTTTTGAGCAGCACATCTCATTATCTTTATACAAAAAATTCCAAGAGAGATCATTGACGCTAATAAAAAGCATAGAGACCTTGCAATTAATTCTGATGTGCAATATGGTATAAAAATATTACCACCACATAAGACTGTTGTGTCATATTTCTAAAAGTAAAAAGTAGCAAGACACTGACAAATGTTATGCACAGCTCCATAAATTAAAACATTATAATTTTGCCTTGCTAGAATAATGATGGTGATGAGTAGAATTAAGTGCATGATTAAGAACCAATTTCCTTACACTTGAGAAGTTTCAGGCAAGCACTTAAACTTCCACCCAGTGACAACTGCTCCCAAAATAATTTCTGGTGCAGTTACCAGCCTGTGCACAAACTGGATGACCATGTGCCTGCCCTGTTGCCCCTCAACCAGCTGCAGACAGACAGGTAGGTTCCTCCTAGCCAAGCAAGACAGAGTGCTACCAGATCCTAGAGATTTCTGAGTTCTGATTTCAGCAACAGATCTGTCATTCTTATGATTCATCAATCTTGAATTTTGAACAGCACATCTGGGACACGGTCGTCCTATCTGCGCATCTTCACCTCAGTGTAGTTATACCATGTAGATACCTGGCTCATGATTATGCACCTGAAATATTTCAAAGAAATTAACAGATTCCTAAAATGTTCCACAGTGTGAACTCTTGCAGATTGCAAATAGACAATTCCCCAGACCACAGGGAGTTCACAGAGAAGAGATGAATATATTTTACTCTTAACCCTTGCTCCTGGATTTTCTCCTCTTTTGATATGCACCCACCTGTTGCCATGGTTTCCAGTGCCAGTTGCATCTTTGTCTTGTATTTGTCTTTTCCAGACGTATCTTATGTGCATGACAGAGTTCTGCCTCCTCTTTTATGGGCAGAGCTGTGGGGTCTCTTGGACTCCTCCCCAGCCATGCTTGGTCAACTAAATTTGGCCCTAACAAGCCTTCTGCGCATGACGGTGGCCATATTTTTGGCACTGTTGTCAATGCTGAAATACATTGCTGAAAAGGCAAATTTCACATTAGGACACCTCTGTCTGAAGCATAATGTAAAATTCACCGGCCTGTGCCAAAAATATGCACCTTGCCTGGCCCCACCACACTACTTCATTCCTCTGTCACAGAATCCATGAAAAATAGCACAGAACAGAATGGCTTCTTTCCCCTGAATTACTTCATCCTATATCACTTATTAAAAACTTATATTAAATCAAACCAGCTTTTTTGCCTTAAGAATTTTCTGCATTAACTTCACTAGGCAATGTCAAGAATTATTGGCAGAGAGATCTCAACTTATGAATTCTCACTGAACAGATGATAAATCTTCCTGCTCACCAGGAAGAGCTCGGATTCTTGATGGTTACAAACGGTGAGTGT